>LR750549.1:187979-264600 GCA_902729485.2 Mus minutoides | reverse complement strand
AAACAAACAAACAAACAAACAAAAACAAACAACAAAAAACAAAAAACTTCCTTAAACCCAATTTTGTGGTCTACAGCATTAGGCAAGCTGGACTGGCAGAGTACAAGGAAGGGCCTGATCTGTGAGGCCTCTAAGTTCCTTCACTAGCCATGCAAAAGTAAATAAAAGAAGGAAATCAGGGGCTGGTGAGATGGCTCAGCAGGTTAGAGCACCCGACTGCTCCTCCGAAGGTGATGAGTTCAAATCCCAGCAACCACATGGTGGCTTACAACCACCCGTAACAAGATCTGACGCCCTCCTCTGGTGCGTCTGAAGTCAGCTACAGCATACTTATGAAGAATAATAAGAAATGAATCCTTGGACCGGAGAGACCAACCGGAGCAAGCCAGGCTGTCCAGAGCGAGCAGAGCCGAACGGGGACGGCCGGAGCAAGCTGGGACGCCGGTGCTAGCAGGGCCGGAGCGAGTGGGGCCGAACGGGGACGGCCGGAATGAGCGGGGCCAAACCGGAGCAAGCAGAGCCGATCAGAGCGAGCGGGCTGGCTGGAACAAGCGGGGGCCGTACGGGGGCGGCAGGGAGCAAGTGGGGCTGGCCGGAGCGAGCGGGGTCGAGCAGAGCGAGCGGGGTTGACCGGAACAAGGGAAAAAAAAAGAAGGAAATCAGACCTAAGTAATGTTAATCCCAAAGATTCAAGGGGAAAGACTACACACCCAAATCATCGTGGCCAAATGAAGTAAAGCAAGCTCTTTCATTCCTGTACATGGGCTCCCTCCTAAGGCAAGAGGTTAGCACGGGACGCGAAGAAGGCAAGCTTTTTATAGCTTAAAAAGGGGACCATAACAAGGTGGTAGCAGCCCCGCAGTCAAAAGGACTTTAGAAGCAAAGTTAAAGTTTCATGATGACAACTTTCTGAAATGAAGACATAGAACAGGCAGTACAGAGACATCTGTAGGTAAGGTCATAGGTGGGACACAGTCCACTCCTTGAGAAACAGATTTAATCACAAAACAGAAATAAATCTAATTTGTCTTTACTATAAGATGGCTTCAAGCCCAAGATGGAGGCAGGGTAGTTCTTCAGTAAGATGCAGAATGATGCAATCTATGTGTCTTAGTTAGGGTTTCACTGTGGTGAACAGACACCATGACCAAGGCAACTCTTATAAGGACAGCATTTAATTGGGGCTGGCTTACAGGTTCAGAGGTTCAGTCCATTATCATCAAGGCTGGAACATGGCAGCATCTAGGCAGGCATGGTGCAGGTAGAGCTGAGAGTTCTACACCTCCGTCTGAAGGCTGCTAGGAGAAGACTTGCTTCCAGGCAACTAAGAAGAGGGTCTTAAAGCCCATTAAACCCCACTTAAAGCATTCTATTGCTTTCCAAATCCAAAGATCCAAAATCCACATCCTTCCAAACAACTCATAGCCAGGCCTATCACAACAATCCCCTAATCCCTGGCAGTACAACTTCTGTATTAGTCAGGGTTCTCTAGAGTTACAGAACTTATGGAATGTCTCTACATATTAAGGGAATTTATTGTGATGACTTACAGTCTGCAACTAACCCAACAATGGGCAGCTGTGGATGGGAAGCCTAAGAATCTAGTAGTTTCCCAGTCCCATGAGGCTAGTTATTCCAGCTGATCTTCTGTAGAAGTAGGTTCTAACAAATATGCTAGCAAGTACAAGCAATTGAAGAGTGAATCTCCCTTCTTCCAATGTCCTTAGGTAGGTCTCCAGCAGAAGGTGTGGCCCAAATTAAAGGTGTGTACCACCACACCTGGATCTGGGACTTGCTTTATCCCAGGCTGACCTTGATCTCCTTGCCTCAGTCTCCTGGGATTAAAGGCGTGTACTCCCTTGCCTGGATCTAAATTTTTCTCCTTGCCTCAGTCTCCTGGGATTAAAGGCGTGTACTCCCTTGCCTGGTTCTAAACTTTTCATGGCCACTGTGCCTCAAGATCTCCATGTGAAGACACAGGTCAGAAACGTGTGTCTTCCAGCCTCAAGATCTGGATCACGGGTGAGCCCTCCAATTCAGGATTGTAGTTCATCTGTCAAGTTGACAACTAGGGATATGCTCAGAGGGAACTGTTCCAACAGAAGGAAAACCCATGAACAGAGTTGAAGATGTGATGCCACTTTCCAACATTCAGTGCCAAGGCAAAGTTTCTCTCCAAGTCCCAGGCTCAGCCCTGAACCTGAGCTTCTTGGTCTGGCATAGACTTTTCCATTCTCAGGTAATCCCAATTACTCCAAGAGAACAGCATCTGTCCTGGAACTCCTCTCTCCAGGGCTCTAAGCCAAAATTAGATCTCATTAACACCTTAATGCCCACCTTTCTTATACTTCCTTTCCCAGTCATTCTTTTCTACCCCATCATACATTAAAATATATATTCACTCATAGCCAGGGTGGCAGTGGTACATGCCTTTGATCCCAGCACTCAGGAGGCAGAGGATCACTGGGTTCTAAGCCAGCCTGGTCTACAGAGCAAATTCTAGGACACCCAGGGCTACACAGAGAAACCCTGCCCTTTTTTTTTTTTTTTTTGAGGCAGGCGGATTTCTGAGTTCGAGGCCAGCCTGGTCTACAAAGTGAGTTCCAGGACATCCAGGGCTATACAGCGAAACCCTGTCTCAAAAAACAAAAACAAAAACAAACAAACAAAAAAAGTTCCATCCATTTAGGAAAACTAATCTCACCTTATTCCAAGAAAATCCATTGACTAAAATGTTCACTGTGAGCTAAAAAGTAACAAGAAGTGTTAACTCTTCCAAGCAAGTTAAATAATATGAGCTGTCTTAAAAAAAAAAAAAATCAAAGGAACATATTTTTTATTCGTGGGATTTCTGGGTAGAATTTTTTTAAATAATAAGGATATCCCTTGTCTTTATACCCTATTCAATATATTTTGTTTTCTCTTTTTATTTAGAGATAGGGTTTCATTATGTAACCTGGCTGTTGTGGGACTTGCTATTAAACCAGGCTGGCCTCAAACTCACAGTGATCTGCCTCTGCCTGCCTTTGTTCCCTTGGTGCTTGGATTAAAGGCATGTGCTACCACCAAACCATGTTATAACACCATACCCTGATAATTTTATTTAAATTCATTTACTTTTTTCAGAACATTTTAAGGAGTGTGTGTGTGTGTGTGTGTGTGTGTGTGTGTGTGTAGAAGGAAGTGCCTGAGGAGGCCAGAAGAAGATATTGGATCTTGGAGCTGAAGTTACAAGCAGTTGTAAGAACCCAAAGAAGGTGCTGGGCATTTTATAGAGGTTGGGGTAGCAGAGAAAGAGGGAGGAGAAGAAAGATGGATGCAACTAAAGATGAGTATATTTAGCTAATTAATATTGTCTTAGAAAAAGCTGTTTCTAGCTCAGAAAAGATTATTTCCTAATGGAAACAGTTATTTATTTAATAGATACATTATCTTCAAGGAAAATCACCTCCCTCAAAGGTTGAAGGAGGTATAAAGTAGTTAAAAGAAGAAGAAGAAGGGAAAAAAAAAAACTGACCAAAGAGCATAATGAGGCTACCTTCAGGTTGAAGAATACCCTAACAGATATGAAAAGCAATGAAAAATCATTTCTGAAATCAGTCACTTAGACACAGAAATGTATTGCTCCAGACATTTCAGCTAAATAGTAGGGTAGCAAAGAGTTAATAGGCCCAACAATCAAAAAGGGCTGTGTCTAGACACCAGACCCCACAATTTACTGTTCTGGGAAATCTGAGTGCAGTATTTAACCACTCTTACATGCAGTTTCTTCATTTAAAAATTGCATAATTAGCAGGTTAGGGATAGCTCATAACATCAAGCAGCAGCAATAGGTTCACCTTCATACCTTCACTTTTGCATCCTGTGAGAGGAGCTGCTAGAGAGATTCCTAGAGACTGTGAACTGCATTATTCCACAGCTGTTGGTGTGCAGTTTAGGACACTGGAAGTAACTGGGACCTGCGGGCCTCAGGCTTCCCTAACATCTGCTTAGCTGTTCTATCAGAACTGTGTTCTTCACCCAGCCACACTCTGACCTGCCCTTATCTACAGCCACACTCCCTTTTAGTGGAAGTGGAGACAGGAGTGGGCTATTTTTTTTTTTTTTTTTTTGGTTTTTTCGAGACAGGGTTTCTCTGTATAGCCCTGGCTGTCCTGGAACTCACTTTGTAGACCAGGCTGGCCTCGAACTCAGAAATCCGCCTGCCTCTGCCTCCCAAGTGCTGGGATTAAAGGCATGTGCCACCACACCCGGCTAGGAGTGGGCTATTTTTAACCTCTAGCCTGGACCATAAACCTTGTGTGCTCTACTGGCCACGCATAATCCAAGCCACTGTTGAGGGCATAACTCATTAATAGGAGGCTCCTTGAGAGTTTCTCTCCCATTTGTCCCAGCATTGGCAGTGGGGGGACAGCAGTGTGTGTGTGTGTGTGTGTGTGTGTGTGTGTGTGTGTGTGTGTGTGGCATGAGCAGTAACAACGATGAGGGTGTGGCTACAGACAATCTGTAGCCAATGACAACTCAGGAAGAATGTGCTCCAGATTGCCTTCACACATGTAAAACAACTATAACTTTTTTAAAAGCCTTCAAATGCAAGGTATCTACAAACCTTTTAAAGAAATTTTTTCAGATGTAGACATTTCTCCAAAAGAAATCTTAGGATTCTTAGAATAATGTTTGGTTTATTTTTACATAATGCTACTGCAAATCTAATAGCCAAATGCGTGGATACAATAGACAAAATACAATTTTGGCTAAAAATCCAAGAGAGAAGAAATACACAAAAGAGAGATGAAGAATGATGTTTTGATCGCCATATTTATAGCTTCCGTAACAAGGCATCTTCAGTGTGCCAGGTGCCAGGAGAAAGTGACCTTAAAGACACCTGCATTCCCAGGATCCTGAGTTCCAAGCCAGCCTGAGCTACAGTGTGAGGCCCCATCTCAAAAAACTAAAACAAGCAAAGAGAAGAAACATAAGATAAAAACAATAGCTAAAGGATGAAATTATACTGTGATAAACAGTATAAAAAGGAAAGCAAACTAGTCTATAAAGGTAGAGAGCCCTATCCAGGAGATTTCTCTTGGGGAAAAAAAATGGATTTTCTACACAAAAGAGAGAAGAGATCTGGAGGTAGCAGTGGCAGGGCTAGATGCCAGACCCAACATTTTGTTTGTCCTTTTTGAGGCTGGGTCTTATGTGGCTCTGCTACCTGAGAATTCCCCATATATATCAGATATCCCTAGACCCATAGAGAGTCTGCCTTCTGGCACGGCCTCCTAGGTGTACTTACTAAAAGCTTGATGTCACCACACAGGGCAAGAAAAAAAAAAAAAAAACTAAGTGTTCATGTTTAGGCAAATGAAAGAAAAGAGAAGGTAAATATACACGTGTATTAGGGTTCTCTGGAGTCACAGAACTTATGGGATATATATATATATATATATATATATATATATATATATATATGGAAATTATTGGAATGACTTAGTCTGCAGTCCAAGTAACCCAAAAATGCACAGCTGTGAATGGTACACCCAAGAATCTAGTGGTTCCTCAGTCCCATGAGGCTAGGTGTTTCAGCTGGCCTCCTGTAGAAGCTGGAATCCTGAAGAAGCAGGTTCCAACAGATGTGTTGGCAAGTAAGTGCAAACAGACCAAGAAGAAGGAAGCCAACCTGGTCTACAGGAAAAAGTTCTAGGACAGCCAAGATTCAAAAAGAAAAACCTGCAGGGGTTTGGGGGTAGGAGAGGAGAAATAGAGAGAGAGAGAAAGAGAGAGAGAGAGAGTTAGAGTTGAAAGATGGTTCCTGGAACTTCAGGGCTAGATAGGTTATCAAAGGCAATAAATACATTTGTATTTTGTCACTGTGGTAAAATACTCCAGAAAGTCAACTTAAAGCAAAAACATTTATTCAGTTCAGAGACTCAGAAGTATCTGTCCATGATCACTTAACTCACTGTCACTGGGCTCAAGTTAAAGAGCACCATGGCAAAGTTCACAGGTGAAACAAAACTGCCCCAGGAGTAAGGACGGAAGAAGCCAGGATCTAAGAAAAAAATATCCCATCAGAGTCACAAGCCTTGAGATCCACCTCCTCCTGCTAGCCATCACTGCTTGTAGCTTTCTCTGTTCCTAGCTCATACATAAATCCCTTTTACAGATTAATTTTTTAATGAAGTTGGAACCCTCAGGTCCCATTCACTTCTCAGAGCCCCTACCTCTGCTAGAAGACCAAGCCTTCAACACTGGAGCTCTGGGGAGCATTCCAGATACAGACTATAGCACCACACAAAGTATAATGTTCTCAAGAGGTCAAAACCATGGAACAACCTTTTATAAAACTTTGTATGGGATGGCTGTGGTCAAAATTTGTGTAGTTTCTAAGTGTCCCACATCATAAGACCTTTATAACATCTATAGCCAGCAAAAGGAACTGAGGCCAAAGGCAACCAGGACAAGGATGGACTTTGAACCTTAGCAGTCAGACTTCAGAGGCAATACTTGATTGCGATCTCCTGTGGCTCGCAGAAGACCTGTGTCATGGTCTGAGTGTGAAATATGCCCTACGGACTCCTGTGTTAAACACTTGGTCCCAGTCATTGCTTGATTTTATCTTGAGGTGGAAAGTTTAGGAGGTGGGACCTCGGTAGAAGAAATAGGTCACTTGGAGGGTAGAGTGCTCTTGGGGCTGTATCTCCATTTTTCATCTCCTCCTCTTTCCCTCCACCCCTCCCTCCCACTGTCTATTCTGACCACCATGAAGTTAAGAAACTTCTTTGTCAAGTGTTTTCCACTTCCAATATCATCTTCTTTTATTTCATTTATTTCTTTGAGATTAATATAATTACATCATTTTTCCCTTCTCCCTCTAAATCCTTCCATACTGCACTCCTTGCTTTCAAATTCATTGTCTCTGTTTTCATTAATTGTTGTCACATACATATATACATATACATGTGTATATATATATATACAATCTTCTCATACTGTTTAATATTACTAAATACAATCTTCTCATACTGTTTAATATTACTCCTATGTGTGTTTTCAGGGATGACCATTTGGTGATGATTAACCAGTTGGTGTGCTCTTCCCTGGGAAAGATTATTTCTCTCCCTCTCAGTATCCTTAGTTGACTATAGTTCTTTATGTAAGATTAAGGCTTGTGGACTTACCCTCATTCACTTTATGATGTCGTTGCTGCTGTTGTTGCTGTTATTGCTGTTGTTGTTATTGTTGAAATCATGCTTAGGCAATCATATTGATGAGATTTGTATGAGTACAGCTTCTGACATTACTAGGAGATACAATCTCACAGCAAACCACTTGATCCTCTCTCTGGCTCTTACCAACTTTCCGACCCGCTTCTACAGTGTTCGCTGAGCATTAGATACAGTAGAGGTTTTTGTAGCTGTATCCATTGGGACTGGGCTCCACAACTCTGTCTGCACTTTGACTGGTTGTGGTTTTCTATAACATAGTCTGCATTTGTTGTAGACCAAAGGCTGCAGTCTAGTCTAAGACGCAACACGAGTAAGCTTCCAAAACACGTTGATGTCATTGCCCACTGGACTTCAAATTAGTTTTACTGTGGCCTCACAACCCTCTATTCACAGGGTTGTGACCCATTGCTTAAAAAACTAAACTCAAAAAGAAAAGAAAAGCATTTAAGCCGGGCGTGGTGGCGCACGCCTTTAATCCCAGCACTTAGGAGGCAGAGGCAGGCGGATTTCTGAGTTCAAGGCCAGCCTGGTCTACAAAGTGAGTTCCAGGACAGCCAGGACTACACAGAGAAACCCTGTCTCGAAGAAAAAAAAAAAAAAAACTAAACTCGAAAGAACTCTGACCAATACAGAAAGTCAGGTGTCTATTAGGGAAACTCAGAAGACAGATAATTACGGCTGGGCCTGAAAGTGTGGTAGTGGGTTACTGAGAAGCAGGAGCTGTCAAGAGGAGAACAGGAATTCCTGGGGAGAGGAGAGGAAGGGAAGGGAGAGGTCTGACTCTGCATTTCAGCATTTGATTAAGATGTGGCTTCCTTTGTGACAAGAAACACTTAGCAGGGAAGTATAAAGGTTTACGTTTGGACATGTTGCCCAGAAATTTCTAAAGGAAAAATGAGGGGGGGGGAGCTAAAAATTTTTAACAAGAAAGAAAGAAAGAAAGAAAGAAAGAAAGAAAGAAAGAAAGAAAGGAAGGAAGGAAGGAAGAGAGGAGGGAGGGAAAGGGGTTGTATAGAAGGAAAATACAACCTAGAAAATATTTAGCAGTGGGTACTACCTGAGGGACAGGACAATACAAAATTTCTAAAGCCACAGTTTTCTTTTTTCTTTCTTTTTTTTTCAGGATATGACTTTTTTTTTTTTTTCCGAGACAGGGTTTCTCTGTGTAGCCCTGGCTTTCCTGGAACTCACTTTGTAGACCAGGCTGGCCTTGTCAGAAATCCGCCTGCCTCTGCCTCCCAGGTGCTGGGAATAAAGGCGTGTGCCACGACGCCCGGCCCAAGCCACAGTTTTCAAATGTAGTGTTTCTAAGACTCCCATGAAGAAATTCTTGTCGGTGCAGGTCTGTGACCCCATGGTCTCCCTGAAGTAACTAGTTACACTTGTGCCTATCTCTCTGGAAGTAAAAGAAGTGACTCCTTACCAGTCAGAATGGCTAAGATCAAAAATTCAGGTGACAGCGGATGCTGGCAAGGATGTGGAGAAAGAGGTACAACCACTCTAGAAATCAGTCTGGCGGTTTCTCAGAAAACTGGACATAGTACTACCAGAAGATCCAGCAATACCTCTCCTGGGCATATACCCAGAAGATATTTCAACTGGTAACAAGGACACATGCTCCACTATGTTCATAGCAGCCTTATTTATAATAGCCAGAAGATGGAAAGAACCCGGATGTCCCTCAACAGAGGAATGGATACAGAAAATGTGCTACATTTACACAATGGAGTACTACTCAGCTATTAAAAACCATGAATTGATGAAATTCTTAGGCAAATGGATGTATCTGGAGGCCATATCATCCTGAGTGAGGTAACCCAATCACAAAAGAAGTCACTTAATATGCACTCACTGATAAGCGGATATTAGCCCAGAAATCTAGGATACCCAAGANTAGGGCAGTACACAGGGTCCCCAATGTAGGAGCTAGGGAGAGTACCCAAGAGTTGTAGGGGTCTGCAACCCTATAGATGGAACAACAATATGAACTAATCAGAACCCCCAGAGCTCATGTCTCTAGCTGTATATGTATTAGAAGATGGCCTAGTTGGCCATTATTCGGGAAGAAAGGCCCTTGGTCTAGCAATGTTTATTTTATAGGCCCCAGTACAGGGGATTGCCAGGGCCAAGTAGCGGGAGAGGGAGGGTAGGGGGGGGGATATAGGGGACTTTTGGATAACACTTGAAATGTAAATGAAGAAACTCTCTAAAAAAAAAAAAGAGGTGACTCCTTATAGTTTATGGTTTAGAGACGAGAGAATGATGAGGCGGGGGACAAAGCTGAGTGGGAGCATGTGCCTAGAATGTGGGGGGCCCTGGGTGGATCCCCAACAATAGGGAGATAAACTAAGGAGAGGCACAATGGGCTCGTTGGGGTAAAGTACATGGTGAACGCTAGGCTCTGTAGTAACAATGAGCAGCCAGGGTGATAGGCGGAACGGACATGTGGAGTCTGACTGTGGCAGTGCTTTAAGAAGAAATAATGTCAAACGCTGACGAGCGTAAGCAGAACTTCTTGTTCTCAGCCTAATGATCCCAAGGAGCACATGATACACCCACAGAGATGGGGAGAAACCCAGATACGTCCATCAAAGCGGGCATAGATTTCATATCGTGTTTATTCTACTCTGGACAAAGTGTATAGAGACTCATATCTTCATGTGTTGAGCCAGAGAAAGTATTGTGGAGCAAACCTGTAATCTCAGCATGCTGGTAGCTCAGCTAGGAAGACTGGAAGTCCAAGGCCAGCCAAGGTTATGCAGTGAGGCCCTATCTGAAAAAGACAAACAACAACAAAAACAAAAATAAAAGGTGACAAATGCTATCTCTGGCATAGTTTCTTTTTCGGTTGAGATAGTTCTTCTGAGCATAGGATAGATATTACCTCAGTAAATGATGAGCATATCATTCAAATCCAAGTCTGTGTGACCCCAGTGAGTCAGCTACAGAGGTCACACTCTTCTTTGCATGACAGCCAAGTATTACATGTTTAGGAAACAAAGGAGGGGTGCATTCCTTGGAGAGGAGGAGGCAGAAGTGTTGGGAAAGGCCATACCCTAGCTAGACCTTGAGCGAGAAGCACTTGCTCATTCAGCCAAATAGTCTATGTGGCTAGTGACAGGAAGAAAGAAAAGAAAAGAGAGGAAGGAAGAAAGGGAGGGAGGGTGGGGAGGGGAGAGGGAGAGGAAGAGAGGGAGGGAGAGGAAGAGAGAGAGGGAGGGAGGGAGAGAGGGAGAGAGAGAGAGAGAGAGAGAGAGAGAGAGAGAGAGAGAATATAGAACTTCTGAAGCCCAGGGTTTCTGTATGGGAGATAAACAGTCTTTAAGAGGAAGATCGGAGATCGGAGATAAGACTTCATCGTAGAGTATATATCCATTTTAAATGCAGCACCACCAGGGGTTTTGGTAGGAAAGCTGGTAGGTAGCACTGTTGAGGAAGACAGGGCACAAGGGGAAGAGAATGTTCTCAGGCAGGTCAAGCAAGAACCTAGTTAGAGAGATCAGGAAACCATAAAGTAATTCGAGGTGGCTGGTTTGCATCAGGCCTGGGAAGGGGGTGGCAGAAACTACTTTCAGCAGCTGGGAAAGAAGCAGTCAGAGGAAAGTGGACGCAAGTCCTGAAGGTTGATTGCCTGTGGAACTTACAGGAAATTGTGTTGCAGAGGCAGCTGGGGACTTGGGCCTGGCACTGTAAATGGAGGGGTTGGCTATGGCTAAATGAGTGCATGGTGGTGTCGTTCTGGGAAGCGTTTACAGTTCTCTTCTATCCAGAAGGCAGCCAGCCTTCAGAAGTGCTCTTTCACCCATTGTTTTCTATGGGATAGCTCATATAGCAAGGAGAGCCACAGACCAGGAGCTCGGCAGACCAGGAGCCCCTGTCCAAGTTGAGCCCAGATTCTTTATTATTCTACCAGAGATTTTTTTTTTCAGTTTGTTTGAAACTGGAGGCAATCTCAATTATGAAGATAGATTTTGTTTAAGGCGCATAATATTTTACAAAGCATCGTTTAAAATACATTCTTCAGTTTTGATGTTTGTGACTGTTTCCCACACCAATGGCTCAGTGTTGATGTAGGCTTTAGATTAGACAAAGGGAAAAGGTAGGGAAGTTGCAGTGAAGCTGTCATCTTTCTGACTATGATAATTTGAGAGTTGAAAACAATTTATCATGTAAAGAATTTCCTTTTCAAACAAACAAAAATTAATCCACAAAGCATGACAAGCGCAGAGGCAGAGCCTTGGTGAAAAGGTGCTTACCCTGCACACACGAGGTTCTGAGTTCGGATGCCTTCATAGAGCCAGGATGATGGCACACATCTGTATTCCCAACACCCCCTGGGGGACCCATGAGGAGCAGAAACGTGAGGATCCTGCAGCTCACTGGTCGGCTAGCATAGACAAACTGATGTGCTTCAGGTTGAGTGAGTCTCCATCAAGAGACTGAAAATGAGATCAAGAAAATGAGATGGAGAGTGATCAAGGGAGACATCTGATATCAGCCGCTAGTCTCCACATGCATGTGTGTACATAATCACACATAAATATAAATATGAACACACACACACAAACACACACATATATACACATACAAATATACAAACAAACATACACACACAAATACATACAAATACATACACATAAATACACACACCAACAAACACACACAGATAGGCACACAAACATACACACACACACACACACACACACACACACACACACACACATGGCAAGAGCAATATTATAGCAACTGGCCACCAAAACATTGCTTTAACAAAGCTCCTCTCTGTGACAATATTCAGAAAAAGTTTCAGATACTTTATCACTGGTAAGATATAAGTATAAAAGATTGAGGGTAGATAGAGATTGTACCATTCTCTTAGTAATGGTTCAAAAAAAAGGAGTTTCTAAAGCAAATATATAATTATTACATGGAAATAGCCACATAGTACTGTACAGGAAGTCACATTCCAAGGGGGGTGGGGTGGGGACATCTTTCCATTTAAACACTGCTTCATTGAGAGGATAACGTGTAAGAAAGTAAACTGAGTGAGTCTAGATTCAGACACCAGCTCTTCCCTACTTGAGCATTAATGCTCTAGCTCTTTAAGGACACACACACATCATTAGAGCTTCCTGTCTTTCCCAGTTGTCTTTCTCTGACCTGCTTTCACTCACAGGACCACTCTCTATCTTAATAGACATTTTTATTTCTTCTACTATCCCTGTGTACTGGGTCCAATACAATGTATTTGAAGTGTATGAACCAGCTCTCCTTATGATGCCTTCTCAAGATGGAAGAAAATGTAGTCCAAAGGAAGGTTCCATCTCTGCTATCCTATGATATTCCATTGAATTATCAAAATTAATATTTGCTTTTGTTTTCTCAATAGACCTCTATATTTTTGAGAAATGCCTATACTTGTGCCCTCCCACTCCAACACCAATTAATCAGGCTTATAGCTATAAGGTTATAATTTAACAGATTCTGGATAAATCCAAGGCTACTTATCAATATAGCTCCTCAGATATTTAACTATCTCCAAATGACTTACTTGGCCAGTGCTTACTTTGGAAACTAGGCCTGAACATTCAGAGAAGATACAAACTTTAAGTTGATTTTAGAGAAAGGTCTTTTGTCAAGGAGAATTAAAAATAAAACATATGCAAGTTATTTTTTTAATTGAATAAGAAACAAAGTAAAAAAAAAAAGTGATAGAGACAGCTTTGGATCATCATGGCCCGCAAAAGCAGTATTCTTCCTAATTCTAATGTTATAGTCAGCCTTAGCAATGTAAGACTTTTGAAAACTTCGTAAAATGGTGCATGAAATATTATTAGGGGACTCACTTTACTTGTATCCACTACCAACTGTTATGGCCAGGGCAACTACCTGGGATTTCCAAGTTCTTATGGTCCAGAACAAAGTATTGGACCAGGTACACAGGGATAGTAGAAGAAATAAACATGTTATTAAGACAGACAGTGGTCCTGTGAATGGAAACAGGCCAGAGAGCTAGGAAAGGCAGGAAGCTCTAATGATAAGCTTTTGTGGGTCATTTACATGGCTCAACCCATCACTGTGATGGGGATTCATTGTGGGAGCCAGAGCTCTTAGTGAGCTCAGAGAGTTGGGATGCTGGACCATTCATCTATAGTCAGCAAGGCCACCCCAAGCCAGTGGTGTCCATGTTCTTTGTTTTATACCCCAAAAGAATAAGGAAGAACAGACAAGCAGAGCAAACACGTTTTTAAAAAGTGAGAAGGAATTCCCCATCCCACAGAGAGGGTGGGACTTCAAGGGAGGAATCAAGGCAAGGCTGCCTGCAAAGGGATATTTTATGGAAGTAAGCTGCTGACTCATCAAGCTTGGAGACCTTGGGGCTTCTCTCCCTTGCCGTTAGGCCTGGTGGGGAGGGGTTTTCAGTCCTTCCTCCACCAGGCTTCCTTCATTAGTTAATCCTGATGCCTTTCTGTCATGTCTGACTTTCCTACCCATACAACCATCTTCTTCAAAAATCTCCCCCCCCCCCATGCATTTCCAGACCCAAGGCCCCATGACAGACCTTCATGTTTTTTGGTTGCACTGGGAAGTAAACTCCAGTCTGTATAGAAAAGGAAAAATAAGAGACTGCAAAGGTATGCAAACAAGAAGCCATGCAACTGTTTTCAAAATGGGAGTGATAGCTCACACAAAATGAACAAGACTGGGAAAGAAACAGTTTTGAAGAATATTGAAGTCCAGTGTTTGCAATGACCAATAAATACAGAAGATATGTATTAGTGTCTGGCACTAAGGGAGTTGTCAGGAGTTAATATAGATATTTTGAACTCAACAGCCTGGAGCTAGCCTGAAATTCACAGGTCCAGATGAGACCAGTTGGAGGGAGAGAATGGATGGATATAAAAGCCAAGTCTGAGGTTCAGTGCCATTCAGCCACTGGCTAGAAGGAACATTATCTCGGCAGGAAACAAAATTGTGGAGAAAGTGATCAAATCAGCTCACTCTTACAAAGTCAAACACGAAATTAAATTAAGACTTTTGTATTTATAAGAAAAAGATGGAGAGTGCTAAGTTTAATTACAAAGGGACATCGGATGGAAGGGCAGAGGTGGGGGTTAGGTACTAGTAAGTACTAAGCTACTAGCTTAAAGAACAAAAGACGATTTTCCATTCTTGAAAGCCCACTGAACTTTAACTCAAATCCTGTGGAGATCCTGGAGTTGCCACATTATCACGTTTGCCTCCCAACTAGTCCAGAGACAAGGACTGCTGCTGCCTGTAAGCTGTCCACCTTCTTCTCATAGCTTCTCCTCCCTCTTCAACAGCCAGTGTAGAAATGTAAAAAAGAACTGTGTCTTCCTTCCCCAAATTTTCAGCTTCTTTGCTCTGGAGGACCTTTCCCCACCTGCTGCCTGGCCTTGTGACTGGTGGCCAAGGGTATCCAGAATCAGTTATTTCTTTTTGGCTGCCACCTGTTTTCACTCACTAAATCTGTTATTTCTGAAGTGGGCATGACGGTTAATACCTGTAATCCCAGTATTCAAGAGGCCTTAGGGCATGAGGATTGCCTCAGTTTTAGCCAGGCTGAGCTACACACTGAGAAGGGAGAGAAAGAGAAACCTTTTCATGATATAAAACTCCAAAAGGCCACAGCTGCATGGAACAGTCTACAAGGGCTGATTGATCATAACGGTGATGATTGTAGAGGGGTCAGACTGTTGCAAGCCCACAGCCATATTACCTTGGCCTGTCTTAACATCTAAACAGCCATTTAGCACCCAGCTGTGTGCAACATGACATAATATCCTCGTGACTGGGAAGTAAATTCCTTTGTAGTGTATGAGCAGATCCCTAGCTTTCATCAACCCCAAAGCTAACAGTGTTCTCAGAGNGTGATGATTGTAGAGGGGTCAGACTGTTGCAAGCCCACAGCCATATTACCTTGGCCTGTCTTAACATCTAAACAGCCATTTAGCACCCAGCTGTGTGCAACATGACATAATATCCTCGTGACTGGGAAGTAAATTCCTTTGTAGTGTATGAGCAGATCCCTAGCTTTCATCAACCCCAAAGCTAACAGTGTTCTCAGAGAGTGTCTGAGGCATATGCAGCTTAGGGTTACTATTGCTGGGATGAAACACCATATCCAAATTGGGGAAGAACGGGTTTATTTGGCTTACACTTCCATATCAATGCTCACCATCGAAGGAAGTCAGGACAGGAACTCAAACAGGCTGGGACCTGGAGGGAAGAGCTGTGTCATGGAGGGGTGCTGCTTACTGGCTTGCTTCCCCAGGCTTGCTCAGCTTGTTTTTTATAGAACCCAGGACCACCAGCTCAGGGATGGCACCACCCACCATGGACTTGCTCACCCTTGCTCACCAATCATTTATTAAGAAAGTACTCTCCAGGCTGCATTCAGCCCTATCTTATGGTGGCATTTTCATAGTTGATGTTCCCACCTCTCTGATGACTTTAGTTTGTGTCAGGTTGACATAAAACCAGCCAGCACTCCTACCACAGAGGTTTGTTTTGCTGCGACCCGGCTATTTGATGTACAAACCAATGTTTTTAGAAGCATTTTGATTTATGACTTTGTTCTGTTACTATAAAAAGTTCATAAGATTGTTACCTCATTGGAACATGGTAATTGGAGCAACCTGAATCTGTATTCCCGAGCGAGGGCCTCTTGTATTTGGTTCCAGAATAAATTGTATCTTACTCTCTTTGAGTTGACAACTGTTATTTACTTCATCACCTTTTATTTCTGAGATTCTTTGGTCTTCAGACCAAAGTTTGGGGTTAAGAAATGATTTGCGCTGTTTAAATTTTTTTAAAAATGAATATTTGTATTGATTTAAAGGCCAGAGAGCTGTTATCCTCTCCTGAGACTCGACATTAACTCCAAATTCCTTTTTCTTTTCATTTCAGATAAGATGCTTTGAAAAAACAAAGTATTCATGACCTTCCTTTATGAAGATGTTATGGTGGTTATAGTGTGCAGCTCTTGAAGGGGACATAAGGGGCTCTAACACTAATGGGGTGGGGGGCTGGGAGTCATCATGACTGCCGTGTCCAGTTCCAGGGGATCTGATACCTTCTTCTGGACATTGTGGATATCTACACTCAGGTATGCACATACTAATACTCAGACATAAACAAATACACATAATTTAGCTGTTCTTACTGGATTTACACTTTTGGAAGAGAGAGATCCCATTTCATACTAGGAAAGTATTATCCATTATCGAGATTCTCTTTGAAGAGGATTTAGAATACAGTAAATAACCATTCCAAGCCTTGCAGTGTCTGGAGGAGAAGAGAAGTATAAGTCCTAATGACTGTGACTACTCCCAGTTTAGGAAGCTAAAATTCTGGGTGCTAACTGCATCCCAGTCTCCAATTCGGCTCTCCTTTCAGACACTAACTCTTTCCTTACAGCTGCCTGTGTAGAGCAATGGCCTTTTCCCCTTCAGCACAGACTATGAGCCGTTTTAAGGGTATAGTCTCACTAACGTGAGAGTCTACCAGCCAGCAGTTGTAAAACTGCTTTATAACGGGACACTCACTGGGCCAAAACACTTTAGATCACAGTAGACAAACCTCCGTGAGGCAGCTTTGAAATCCCAGGGCTGTGGTCAAAGTCCAGACCTCCTGGAAGGACAAAGTGTTCTGTTTCTGTAGTACAAGGGTGTGGCGTTCGTAGCTAGTAAAATAATCTGAACACAAAGACCTCCGGGTCCTGCGGGGCTCACTGCTGGACTGAGTCAGCGGAAAGCGGTGGGAAAGGAAAGTGGCTGTTAGATTTCGGAACCTCTAAAGCTGCACCACCCCTCTCAGTTCCGTCCCAGCAGACAGGAAGGGGCTCTCAGCAACTAACACGTACGCACGCTCACACACTCACACTAAACAGAAGATAAGATGAGGAACACGAGCCTCCTCTTCACCTCTGACTAGACTCCTGCTTTATCTCCGAATCCTTTCTTTCCACCCATGTGTCACAGACAGGGGAAACGAAGTCTGCTGTAAATGATGGCCAACACCAGAGCCTCTGCTCTAAACAGGGCTGCAAAAACCCACCATCCTCATTAACACAGGGCAGGTTTCTGAATATCACGAAATAATCAGATGTTTAGGTTGCTAATGTCCAAAGGAAGGCTAGTGTTTTAGAAACAAAATAGTTCTTTGTTAGATGTCTCATGTCTAACAATTAATCTCAAATTAATTGGAGAATTAAAAAGCTATCAGAGTGACAACCACATCCCTAACACATTCTTTCACCACAATTTAGGCTTCTAAAAAAAGAGTACATTCTACAAACTGTTATTCTAAATACTCTGATTTCTGCAATTAAAAGCCTCAAAGGTATGAATTTTTCACAAACTGTCCACAATATTTATATCTCTTTCATAATTGTGTGTGAGAGGTGGGGTTGTCACTTCTGATGGCTTTTTAATTCTCCAATTAATTTGAACACATGAAATGTCTAACAAGGCACTGTTTTTTGTTTGTTTTTTTTTCCTAAAACATTAGCCTTCCGTTGGACATTAGTAACCTAAACACTTAGATAATTTTTCCCAAAGAATGTGTGGAAACATTTTAACAAGGGGAAAAAAGGATAAATAATATATAAATTTATGCTCTCTCATAAATCAGTGAGGTATGGAATTCAAATCCCAAGGATTTATAGTCAGGAAGAAAAAATCATTGACCAGGACGAATCAGAAACACTGTATCGATTGCCTTCCTTTAAAATATCAGAAAGCCCAGGGTTCCGGAGAAAGCCCAGGGTTCCGGAGAAAGCCCAGGGTTCCAGGTACACTCCTTTGTTTTCACTCTGTGTCCTCATTGTACCCCGCACTGTGCCACACGGGACATTTTCACACCAGAGCAGACTTCTGCTCAGCCCCTTCAACACCATCCCTTCTACCTGCCCCCCCCCCCCCCCCCCCCCCCCCCCCCCCCCCCCCCCCCCCCCCCCCCCCCCCCCCCCCCCCCCCCCCCCCCCCCCCCCCCCCCCCCCCCCCCCCCCCCCCCCCCCCCCCCCCCCCCCCCCCCCCCCCCCCCCCCCCCCCCCCCCCCCCCCCCCCCCCCCCCCCCCGCCTGCTCTCCCTCCCTCCCCCTTCTCCTCCCTCCTCCTCCCTGCCCTTTCTGTCCTCAGCATTCCCCCTGGGCAGTTTTGCTTTCAGTTTCATGCCATATGCACATCCATGGTTTTATGTAGTATATAAAATCTAGGAATCACAACTGAACGCGCAATATTGGTCATTCTGAAACTAACTTAACACACTTATAATTATCTCTAGTTGCCTCCATGTTTCACAAACATAATTTCATACATGTTTATGGCTGTAAACGTCTCTATCACATCTATGTAGCATGTTTTCTTTATCCTTCTTCAGGACACCTGGGTTGTTCCCATAATAGCTATGACGACCACTGCTGTGGCAAATGCTGCTATGCCTGTATCTCTGTGCCCTGCCATCCTGGAGTCCTTAAGTAAACACTAACGAGTTCTGTAGGTGGCTCAGAGAGTAGATCCAGTTTTAGTTTAGAACGTTTCTTAAATTAATGAATTAATGAATAATGGAAAAACAGTTCAAAAATGTGTGGATAGTTTAAAAAGCTTTATTATGAGAGTCTTTGGGAGACAAAAGACATGTAAAGTCAACCACAAGACAGCCTAGTATGTTGACAGTCGTCCCTGTGAGCAAAAACTGCTGTGTTCTTAGATGATTTTATGTAATCTTTGGAAATGCTTAAAATATACTTAGCAAGATTAACGTTCCCAGAGTGAATCTGCTCACTTTGCTTCATTTTTAATAATTTCAAAGCCTTGTTTTTACAACTGTATCACATGATACAATTCCCATTCTAAAGGGTTGCAAGGAAGCCAGGCATGGAAATCCAGGTGTATAATCCCAGTCCTCAGGAGGCAAGGCAGGAGAACAGCCGAGAGTCTGAAGCCAGCCTGGGCTGTCTTGGGAGTTTCAGGCTAGCTTGAACTAACCTGTGGGAAAGTTTCTTTTTCTGTTGCTTCCGTGTCACAAAGTTGATGTGTTGTGGAAGAAAGGGCTTCTTTGAGCTCACGGTCCATCCTGGCCTGGAAGCAACTGGTCACACCGGATGCACAATCCAACACAGAGCAGTGAGTGCTTTACCCAGCTTACCTTTTCTCTTTACACAGTCCAGGGTCCTGCTCACAGTTAACACAGGTCTTCCCACATCAACCTCATGGAAGCAATCGTCCACAGACATCCCAAAAGCTACTATAGTCTAGATAACCCCACGTAGGGGTGCCCTGAGGCTTGTTTCAAGGTGACTCTACCTTCTGTCAAGCTGACACCACCAACCATCACAGAGACCCTGACTGAAAAATGCATATGCATATTCTCTCTCTCTCTCTCTCTCTCTCTCTCTCTCTCTCTCTCTCTCTCTCTTCTGAAGGACATACCTTGGAGCAGTAAGAATGAGCTTTGCCGTCTGTGATTACATGATAATAGAATGCCATGGAAGGCAAGACATCTACTCTATCTTACAGAAACTATGGGTGGGGTGAGCTATTCTCAAGATCTTTAGTGATACATCAGGAAATCCTCTGGTGGGTCTAGAATGTGTGCTCTAGGAAATTCTCGAAATTTCTTAAGTAATAGAAGCAAGCCTTCATGTGAGGGGGTTTAGATAAATGTATTTAAACTATGGGTAAAAACTTAAGACTCATATTTTTCATTTGTGATTCATTTATGTTTTAAAAAATACAGCTTTATTGAGATAGAGCTTTATTAAGATGTAATTCATATCACTATTTTTTTTTTCAAAATAGAGTCTCTCTATGTAGTCCTGGATGTCCTAGAACTTGCTCTGTAGACCAGGCTGGCATCTGTAGATCCAACTGCTTCTGCCTCCCAAGGGCTGGGAATAAAGGTATGTGCTATTTTGTCCAGCTTTATAGTGCTAATTTTGAGTGTCAAACTCATTGGGTTTTGGTATAGATGTGGTTGCTGAATTAGCATCATTCAACTTAGCTGTACTGTGAGCTGACCAGTGAGAATCCTCAGAGAGTGAATACACCTGCATAGCCGTTCTGTTTTCTATCTCTAAGTTACACAAAGCATCTGATACTTTACAGTAAAATAGAATTCGGGTTAGATGGTATCTCAATTACTGGAAGTCACTGTCAGTGTTCTGAGTCACTTTACCAGAGGCCAGGCTGAACTAAGGTGAAAGTGGTCAACAGGTTGGATGAACTCAATATGCTGTGTACGCTGGGTACTGAACCCAGGGCCTAGGGCCTAGCACATAAGTATATATAGTGTACCTTCTGCCTTGTGCCACATCTCTATCTCCTAATGCATTTTCTGAGCCAGCCTAAGTCAGGAAAGGAAAGAAAAAGGTGCTTTCTCTGTGTGTGTGTGTGTGTGTGTGTGTGTGTGTGTGCATCTAAAGTTATTTTATCTCAATATTTATTTGTATTCATTTCTATTTTAGGCAAATATGATCTTCAAATTAGACTTAATCTTGTAGGATAATAGTTGCTAAAAGGACATTACATATTTTTACATATATTTTATATGTAATAAAATTTTCAAATAAAATATACTTGCATATATAAATCTCTCTGACAAGTATCTTCAAATTTTTCTCTGCACATTTTTAATTATACTGGAGAAATTCTTTCGTGTGTGTGTGTGTGTGTGTGTGTGTGTGTGTGTGTGTGTGTGTGTGCTATATGCATGTATATATGTAAACACACACAGACACGTGTGTGTGTGTGTGTGTGTGTGTGTGTACACTCATGTATGTGCTCGTGTGTGGAGGGCACAGATCCATGTCAAATCCTCTGTTGTGGTCCGCCTTATTTTTTTGAAACAGGGTCACCCACTGAACCTGGAGCTCACTGATGTAGCCTGACTGGATGGACAGCAAGTCCCCGAGATCCTCCTGGCTCTGCCTTACTAGCATTAGGATTTGCAGGAACATGTCACTGTGTGTGTGTGTGTGTGTCTGTGTGTGTGTGTGTGTGTGTGTGTGTGTGTGTGTGTGTGTGTGTGAGTGTGTTGGAGTTCCAGAAGAAGCTATGTGGAATGTATGTTTATGATGTGTCTACCTATGTATAGATATATACTCAAGTGTATATGGGTGAAGACATCAGAAAATATGAGTGTCTTGTTCTCATCCTCTGACTTGAAACTCATGATTCACACACGGCAGCAACAGCTCCTAGTGCATGACTGTGGCCCTGACATTCCACCATGGATAAAGGAAGTGCCCACATAAAGCATCTCTTTGAGATTTTACTAGCTACTGAGGAGGAAGAGTTACACCACTGGATGGGCTATATGAATGACTTCTGCACATCTGACCTTGAATGGGTCTCTCTCTCCCTGTCTCTCTCTCTTCCTTTCTCTCTCTCTCTCTCTCTCTCTCTCTCTCTCTCTCTCTCTCTCTCTCTGATGCAGCCACTTGGAGACAGGAAGAAGACAAGGGAAATGAAGGGAAGGATGCGGGTAACGAGGGTGAGTACAGAGCAAAGTGAAGAAATCACGTATGAAACTGTCAAAAGCTAAAAAATAACAAAGGCCTCAGAATTCTCCTGCTTCTCCCAAGACCCTGGATTACAGCAATACACAAACACACCCAGCTTCATATGGATGAAATTCACATGCTTTTGCAACTTTTATTTGCAGATTTCCAGTTTTCACCAATGTCTTAAAGATGGTCCTAGGTCTGTGTATCGCAGATCTATTGTATTCTTTATAACTCCTTCTCAGTACAACATCATACAGACTTGCTACCATTTAAACACCTCCCAGTTCATGAAGGTTAAAGTCAGTGCCAACAGTTTGCTTTGAGTGGTGCTAGGCTCAGAGTTCCTGTGATAGCTTGTTTCAGTTGTCAAGGTGGCTGAATTGAAGGATGCCCTGAAAATTGGTAAAGCAGACATCTGGCTGTGTCTGTAAGGGTGTCACTACAGAAGATTGACATGTGGGTCAATGAGGAACAGTGCTGGCTAGGGGCCTGGGTGGGAAGAAAAGGGGAAGACCTCTCCATTCACCTTCAATCCCTCAGCAGGTCTGAAGTCCTCTGCAGTGGTCTGGGGATATCAGACCCATGACTCTAAAACCTTCCACTCGATGGGCAGTTGTGGTGCAGCTGTAATCCCAGCACTTGGGAGGGAGAGGCAGATGGATCTATGAGCTCTGGGCCAGCCTGGTCTAAAGAGCGGTTCCAGGACAGCCAGTGCCATACAAAGAAACCCTGTCTCAAAACAACCACCACCACCACCACAACAACAAAGAAACAAAACAAACAAACAAAAAAACAACTGATATACTTTCAATATCTTTCTTCAGGGCTGGGAATCAAACTCAAAGCCGTGTGTGTATCACAAAAGCTCTGCATCACCGTGCTTATTTTGTATGCTGAGCCCTTGTATGCTTGCTTTCTTATAAATTTCACAAGTGTCGTCTCACAAGTCCTCAAGAGAAACATGAAGCTACTTTAGCATTCATCTTTACTGTCGCTATGACAGTGTGTCTCACAGAACTCCTCCTCCTCCAGCTTCTGTGCCTTAGAGGGCTTGTTAGCTACTCTGCTCTCAGATATATCACACACTGCTTTTGTTCTCCTTTTGAGACAAGGTCTTGTTACAGCTCAGGTTGGCCTGGAATTTACTATGTTGGCCCAGCTGTCTCAGTCACTGCTCACCCTACCTCAGCTTTCTGGATACTGGGACCACAACTGTATACTACCATACCCAACTCATATTTTCACTTAAAAATACATTTACTTCAGCTATTTCCTGACATAAAGAAATACTAAACACCTTTGATGTTTCTTGGAGGGTGATGATGATGATGATGATGATTTTTATTTTTTGAGACAGGGGTTCTGGCTGTCCTGGAACTCACTCTGTAGATCAGGTTGGCCTTGAACTCAGAGATCTACCTGCTTCTGCTGCCCGAGTGCTGGGACTAAAGGTGTATGCCACCACTGCCAAGCTGTTTCCTGAGTTTTGTGTTTCAAGAAGTCAAGTAAATGGATTGACTTACCACTAACCCTCAACCTTGTTTCTACTGTGCTGTTTTATGCCAGTAAAGTTTAGCAATTATTAACATAATTTCAGTAGATAAGTTTGTGCAATTGCTGGATTTTCAAAATAAAAGTCTGTTCTGGCATTTAATGTTATCTCCTAAGAAACAGACCCACAAAGTGTCCTACTGGCAATAAAAATAGTTTAGAAAAAAGATACCAGCTCTCAGTCTTCCATGAGGTTTCATAGCTTTACTACATAGTCCCAAACATTTTAAAAACAATGATTCAATTGTCTGCCCAATAATTACAGAATCCATTAGTGAATAAACCTGAGGACAAAGGTCTCCTAAACCATGTTACAAGATATTCCTCTGTGGTTTCGGTGGTTTCTTAATTATGTCTTACACAAGAGTCATGAGCATAAGAGGCAAGGCCACTGCCATCTTATTATTGCTGTCACTGCACTCAGAGACTTTCAATGCCTGTTCATCAAGTGGCTAGGTTAGCCATAGAGTAGTCATGGTTTAAAGCACTTTGGGCCACCAGCCGTGATGTTTCCATCACTAGATATAAGTAGTACTTACTGCCTCTTTCCTAAGACCCTTAAAACAAACTGTATAATTTGACAGATCCTATATTTGGTGAAATGATTATAAAATATATCACCTCAAACATCTTGTTAGAATAATCCAGAAGATAAATCTGAGGACTGTCTTCTTTGGCATCTTCAAAACCAATTTTTCAAAAATTCTCATCTACTCATGTGTCAGATATGGTTTGAGCTGGAATTGTGGGTGAAACCAACTGGAAGAGAATAAAGGATCTAAAACCTTTGAGCAGGAGGTTTTAACTCCTGTCAGTGCCTTTTAGTTTTAAAGTGTTAGTGGAGATATATCTCAAACCAAAGGACTGAGAGGTAATTGTACTTTCTTAAGAATCCAGGGGGCTGGCAGGGGTGGGGTTTCTAGATAGCAAAGTGTTCAGCAGACATGACACCTACAAGTCCCCAAAGTGCAAATAGCTTTTTATGTGGATACTTGAACATTTGAACTCTATGAACTCATAAAACATAAGGGAAGTGTGACTATGCTCTTCATGCAGACTCTGCCCTAAGCTGCAGTCACCTTGCAATAGGCCTGAGAGTCCTGTCAAGAAAAGACCCAGTATCCACGTTTCTTATTCAACAAGGGGTTTCAGTGGGAACCAACAGTGGTGCCGAGTTTAAGGGGTATCTTTAAAAATGTAAAATATACAATGACGGGAGAGTGGTAAGTGCATTCATATTTGAAGACTCATGACGAAAATGAAGAAAGGTTGCTTATATGAATTTTGTGTTGTATCTCTATTGCCTTCTTTACAATCTCAAATGGTATTAAATGTGTGTATTAAATTTGTCTTCTTTGAAAACTGAACATCTAAAGTGTCAAGAGTCACGGATAAGAAAATATGGCTTACTGAGCTAGAATCTCAAACTAAGGCAATTTAGAGTGGCAGCCACGATGAGATTCATCAATGTGGAATTTATTTACTCTGCTTACACTATGCAGTCTGGGATCAGATTCTCCACGTGTCCTAACTTCCTTCCTTAAGCCATGAAGCAATAACTTGTGATTGAAGAATGATAAACCCAGCCTACATTTTTGCATCATTGAGACACTTAATAAGCATACTTTAAAAACACTTTGCACAATGGAGAGTCCTTAACAAAAAGAGGGGTGTGTGTTTGAAATGAAATCATCCTATTAAGTCCTTGAAGTATACATAACTGACCTTATAAAGATTCTAGAATATTAGCATTACCAAGTATGTCAAAGCATACGTTTTCCTTGCTTCTGAAACTCTTTTGTGTTTTTCTTTGACTCTTTCTATGTGGTTATAGGAGTTAGGGTATTTATCTGCGCCATTATAGACTATAATGACGTGTCTTTTTATAGACTATATTTTATGCCTCTTCATACATCTAACTTCTGTGAGTGTTAAAGTATTATAAATGATTAAATAAAAAATGTTAGAATACAGATTCAAGATCTGAAAAAAAAGTAAAGGCAATCTTGGTTGAGCTTGCTGTGGTAGTACACACCTGTATTTCTAGCATTTGGAAGGTAAAGGCAGGAGGACCAAGTCGTCAGCTGTGCAGAGTTTAAATCCAACCTGGACTACAGGGATCCTGCCGAATGAATGAATGAATGAATGAATGAATGAATGCTTGATTCCTAGAATCTTAGTTTTATAATACCTACCCATAGAAACATCTGTAAAAATCTATAAATTCTAACTCACATTTGAAGTATTATGTTCCTTCCTTCTGTCTCCTTCCTATTTCTCTGTCCCTTATTATTTACTGAAAAGCAACGTACAGGTGCAAATGGATAGGAAGGCAGTCTGGCAAGCCTGACAGATGGCCACATGTCGGAGAAATGAGCAATTAAATAGCAGGGGCCACTATCTCCTTACAGTCAGGGCAGAAGTACACTTTGACAAAGAGTGACACTATAATAAGTCATGAAGAGAAGACATAGGAACCATAGGTCTAGATATGTACTCATGATCACACATAAATGTATATAGTGATACATATGCATGTACATATAGAGAGAACATATATGTAGGAGCAGTGTATGTATAAATCAGTTTCTTCACTGAGAAATGCCTAAGGCAGCACTATCCAGCACCCAGCAGCTGGTTTCTAATGCCACTCTCTTCAAAGAAACCACTTCTTGGAGAAATGACTAGTTTTAGTATAGGGACAAGGAAGTGAACCTGGATCATGCAACTGTGCCAGAAACTGAGGAGGTGCTGACAGCATGCTAGGGACATGTCAGAGGGACACAGAAGTCAACCTGAGCATGTGCCTCACATCTGCAGTATCAACACTTAAGGCGCCGAGCAAGGCAAGTGACAGGCCAGCCTGGGTCTTGTCTCAACCAAAACGCTAGCACTCAGAACACACAAGCAGGAGTTTCAAGAGACTCAAGGTTACCTCAGCTACACAGTGAGTTCCAATCAGCCTGAAGTCAGAGCTTCATGAGAGCCTACCTCAAAAATAAATAAGTTGAGTGGAGGTGCACACACCTTTAATGTCAGCACTTGGATGGCCTAGGCAGGCTGATCTCTGAGTTTGAGGCCAGCCTGGTCTACAGAGTGAGTTTCAGGTCAATAGGTCTATACAGAGAAACCATGTCTTTTAAATAAATAAATAAATAAATAAATAAATAAATAAATAAATACAGATAAATAAATACGAAAAGAAGAAAGAAGAAAAAACAAAGAATACACATAGCATCTGCCTTGACAGAGCTCATTCTCACTACTCAAATCACCAAATTAAACCATGATAAACTAAATTAGAGCTTTCAGGAAATCATCATGACATAAATAAATCAATCTATAATGACATAAGTAACATAAATCAGTGGGAGTTTAATATTAAGTAGTATAGAAAGAACAAAAGCACTTAAAAATTAGAATCTTTTTAACCAATATAATACTTAATCAGGTAATAGACAAAAGCAGGTTTAGTAGAAGGGTATTTTAGTCTCAAGATTTCTCTTTACAGAGTAATTCCTAATTAAAGTATAACATAATAGCATGCTTCCAATGGAGGTACTTGGCAAACACAACCTGGTTTTATTTCTTTGTTGTTTTTGAGGTAGGGTCTTATGTAGTCTTGAAGACCCTGAACTCACAAAGATCCTCCTGCTTTTGCCTCTCCAGATTCAGGGATTAAAGTGCCACTATGCCTAAAGCACTAAAATAACTAAGCTAGACATCACCAACACTGATGCTGCATGCCAATGATCTAAGAAAAATAGTGTGAGTGTGAAAATGTTGTCACTAGATAAAGCCAAATTCAGTTCAAAGGCTATTTGTGCAACACCTAACCTGTAATCCTCATAAACAATGTGGCATCAAAGTGAAGGAAGGGAGGAGGAACAGTCCGAGGTAAACAACATTAGCTAGCCCCTGAGCCTGGGCTGCATCCTTGTGCCGTAAGGGACATTGTTGAACTGACTGGCCAGGAGGGGTGCCTCTGGGTGAAAGGTTGCAGATATTTTTGTGCTACATTTGTAACTCTTAACCAAGTTTGAAACTGCTCCAAACTCAAAAGTGAAGGCTAGAGTCTCAACCACTCTGTCAACTCTCTGTGACTGTGACTCCAATGAATGGATAGCCATACTAAGAACAGCATCTTAACCTGTTAGCCTATGACTATGACTCCATAGACAAACGTGCACTAAGAAAAGTGGTGTATTTGCAGAGCCAAGTTTACTCACCATGAAAACACAGTAAATGCCGAGTCACCAGAGGCCTGACCAGGGATTACCAGTTGTTGTTATCAGTGTTGAACAGTCATACAGCACTCGTGTTGTTAATCATAATTCAGCAAAAGTAATGGCTCCTTCAACTTACCCTTCAAAAAGATCAAAACTAACATATGTATCACTTACATCCTAGCACCATGTTACATATGCTTACAAAGATAAGGAAACCTCTTTCAAAGGGCAAATACCAAGAAGGAAGAGAGAGAGAGAGAGAGAGAGAGAGAGAGAGAGAGAGAGAGAGAGAGGAAAAAAGAAAGGAAAAAAGAGAAAAAGAGAGAAAGGAAGGAAGAAAGAGAGAGAGAACAAACTAGACTCACTATTCTTCTCCCTTTTATTTCAGATTAGAGACGGCGTAAATCCAAGTGTATACGCATTACCAAATTACTGTTCCGTAGTCTGACAGGAATGACAATGACATCCTGTTTGTGCATGGCCAATTAAGTCACCTTAGAAACCCCAGGCCACTCACACTTCCCCAAGGCTGTGCAATCAAAGTGATGATACTCATTACAGAGAATATTGGTGTCTTCCTGGGGACAACGCATAAGCTCTCTGTCCCAACTCTGGTTGGTTTGCTGCTTCTCCCTTCACATCAGAGACCCCTGAACATACATGTTTGTGACACACACACACACACACACACACACACACACACACACACACACACACATATATATATATATATATTAATGCTACTCCTTTAAAATCATTTTCATCCTCCAGTGGCTCTCTATACCAGCATCTTTCTTCCCTCTTCCAACACTGGGTTTGACATAAGCACTTGCTTGTCTCTATCCAGTATCATTCCAACCACATTTGCTACATAAAGAAATGACAATACATTCTCTTTTATGAAATGACAATACAAACAGTATCTCATTGAGAGAGGGAGCCATCCATATAGCTCATGTGCATTGGGAACAAACTCAAGAAACTGGCATTACCTGACAGAATGCCAGGGACTTCAGGTAATCTACTCAAACCCACTGTGTTTATGGTACATCAGATAAAATTTCATTTGTAAGCTAATAGTAATGCACTGAATGTAGACTGGGAATACTTGAATACTAAACAGCATCAATTGACCCTTTAATTTTAACTTAATCCAGTATCTGAGTATCCCATGCTGCAGTTGACAGCAGTGTGGTCCAGAGAGGTATGGTATCCTATTCAAAGTAGCTGGTAAGTAGCAATTATAACTAAATAGCATTTTTAGCATTCTGGCTTGAGAAACCAAGTCTTACTAATTAGAAATCTTTTCTCTCTCCATGAGGTCTTCTAGGTCATTGCCAACACTTATGTTGCCAACTTTTTCCCACTTATACAGCAGCTCTCAAATTACAGCACGTCAAATCTAGAATTTCTAGACTATCACTCCAGTAGACATAAGCAATTTACTGGCGAAATTTTGTTAGGTAGCTCAGTAAAAGAACACTTGCTTACCATGCACAAACCTCTAAACTCAACCGCCAGCACCTGAAAAGAAAAATCCTACTAAGTGCATATCATATAAAAAATTTAAGGTATACTTGAAATGGGACTTCATAATTTAATAAGACAAGAGTCAACAACAGATACTGGGGCTTAGACCAATGGGTAAAATTAAGAGCAACTTTTAAATTTTATTTATTATTTATTGTGGTGCTGGAGATTGATATGTATAATTCAATAGCTATTCTGTCAAAAGAGTAGAAAGAAAAGTATCCCTAGACACACAATCAACTTGTCAAAAAAAATAAAATAAAATAAAGACAACTATCACAAGTGGCCAGAGAGTAAAAGACAACCGACTTTGACCAGAGCACATTGTTCTACTAGCTCCCTTGCCAGCAAAAAGTATGGGAGCAAAACGACAAACAGAATCACATGATTTAGAGAGCTAATCAGGGCTTAGGCTGCTCGTGGCTGGAGATCATTCCCAGCCCCTGTCGGTGGGGTGACTCACATCCACCTGTAACTCTAGCTCCAAGAAATCTAACTCCTTTTGCCCTCCATGGGTATCCACGTGCCCATATTTGAGTGGCATCCACTCACACAGACACCAACACATACATATAAACAAAAATCTAAGCTGGGCAGTGGTGGGGCACACCTTTAATTCCAGCACTTGGGAGGCAGAGGCAGGCAGATTTCTGAGTTCAAGGCCAGCCTGGTCTACAGAGTGAGTTCCAGGACAGCCAGGGCAACACAGAGAAACCCTGTCTCAAAAAACAAACAAACAAACAAACAAACAAACAAATTCTAAGAAAGATAAATCTTAAAATAGTGCCAGGCATAATGGTTCACACTTACAACCGTATAATTTAAGCACCTAGAAAGCAGACACACAAAGTTCACTGAAAATTTAAGGCTAGCTTAGGCTAAGTAGTAAGTCTGAGTTCAGAAAGAATCATACAGAATTTTATTACACAAACACTCAAATAGTTCTAAAAGCCTTATGATAACTTTCCCAAAATATTATTGAATGGACAGACTTGGTAGCCCTATCTAGTTTAGTGTTCTTTAGCCAAATGTATTCTGTTACATGAATTTCTGTATAAATTTAAGCCAGAATTTCTCACATATACAAGTCATATTTTAAGTACTGAATATCTATACAAGATTACAATATTTGACCATATAGAGAATATACTCAGCACCATAAGCAGTTCCATTAACGTCTTTAAAATCTGGACAACCTATAATTCAACATTACAAAGAGAACCAGGAAACTGGAAGCACAAAAAAAACAAACTGTTATTAATACACAGCTCTACTGAGATGTGTTCCGCAAGGTCTAGAGCATATAGCTCTGAAATGAGTTATTTTGAGTGTTGTTCATTGCTTTGGTTTAGACATGGAATAAAGACTCAGAGGCAGGACAGTGGGAAGGTGGGAGAATTTAAGCCATTTGGGGTATACTCCTAACAGAAATACTAGGACTTCAGCTCCTTCTGTACTTCCCAGCTATAAAAAGGTGAACAGACCTCTTCCTCCTCTACATGTTCCTGGCATGATCTGCTATGCCATCACAGGACCAGTGCAAGAGAGACAAGAATCATGGACCCAAAGCTCTGAAACCGTGAGCCAAGACAACAAACCTTTTCTCTTTGAAAGTTATCCCAAGTATTTTGTCACAGTACTGGAAAGCTGACCAACACAATTATGCTGGTCTAACTTCTGAGAGTTTTAAATTTGACATAAGATTCTACTATAAAATCTTATAATGGCATGTTTTAAATGAATCTGCTTGAACATCCCCCAACTACCCATGCTATGCACATTTTAAGATACTCAGCTAGTTCAAAAGCCAAGCTCCTCCTTTTACAGGTATGGATAAAAAGTAATTTATTGGATTTGACACTTAACAAAATACTTAGCACTGATTAACTCAAGGTTTTGCTAAATGTTTATTATAAAGCAACCACTGTATAAACAGAATGCTAATTACGCCTTTAATCCTAGCACTCAGAAAGCTGAGGCAGAAGAATCACCTGGGTTCAAAACCATCCTGAACACAACAAGTTCCGGTTCACCCCTGCAGAGTGGGACTCTGTCTCAAGAAATAATAAAATGAAGACTAGCATTGTGCTCCTACAAAAAAATACTTTTTAAAAAGTCTGTAGAGGCTCATGCCTGGAACCCTAGTACTCAGTAAGATGAGGCAAGATTGAAAGTTCAAGACCAGCCTGGGCTACATAGTGAATTTCAGTCCAGCTTAGGCAACTGAGGAAGACACTGTCTTCAAAACCAAACAAAAATAAAAAGGTCTAAATTATATAGCATTAACCAGTTTTTTTGTATTATAAAGTTTCTTTCGATTTTCTTTCCAGTATTGGAGATTAAATGAAAGTCCTCAAATATATACTCTACCAGCCATCTCCCCAGTGTCACTTTCTATAAGAACTGGCTTTTATGTTAATGCAATGGTTAACTTTAATGAGTACCAGAATCACCTAGATGTTGTAAGCACCAAGATGGCTGGGCCCAACCCTAGAGTTTCACATTCCTAGGTATGGAGTGGAGGCGGAGGTTTTGTGCTTCCGAGAGGTTCCTAGCTAATAATGCTTCCAGTCCATCGCCGTGTCACACCACTTGCTGTCATTTACAAGTAGTGTCACGGTAGTCTATTCACAGCCGCACTGTATGGGACAATCCTCTAGATAATTGTTTCAGTAATGCTTTAAAGATTTTTAAATTTTTAAATTATGTATATGTGTGAGGGCAGATGCACATGAATTCGGATACCTACGGTGGTCACAGATCCCCTAGAACTGGAGTTACAGGCGGCAATGAGCTGCCCAATGTGGGTGCTGGGAATTGAACTCTGGTCCTCCACAAGAGAATGTGTGCTTTTAACCGATAAGCCATCTCTCCAGACTTTCTGCAATGCTTTAATTCTCCCTTATAAAACTGGGGTAAAGATCCACCTCCCCCAAAATTGGGCTTTCTCAAATAATTTGGGATTTTTTTTAAAACCCAATTTGCCCATTATGAGTAAAACCAATTGCTACAAAAGAAACAAAAACTTAAAAGCATGACCAGAAGAGGTCGGGAGATAGCTCAGTGGTTGCATGAAAAGCTCTGGTTTCAATCTCCAGTACGGGATGGGAGGTGGAAAAGAGCTCCAAATTGAAAGTAATTTAAAACCAAAAATCATTTTGAAGATCTACACTTAGTTTGGGATTTTTAATTTCTGTGAAGCAAAGTAGTATTTTATCACTACCTAGAAAATAACCAAAACTTTTACTTTTGTTTCTGGGAAAAGTTAAGACTTTTATTATCCTCAAATGCTGTAAAAAATGACTGAAACCTCAAAGAACTGGGGATGTTTAGACTCTCAGAAGTTCTACCATGCTGCCATTTTGTGCTATGGCACACCGATTCTAAGAAAACCATACTGTCAGCTTTCATCATTCCCATTCCATGTCTTTTCTTCAAATATATATGCAAAGGAACATATTCTAACTACTAATATACTCAATGTAAACTGTGTGCCAAGTCCCCTAACTACCAAAGTATTTAGTCCTTTTATTCAACAAAGCAATCCCTAACTGTAGATATGATCCTCAGCCTACAAACGAAGGAACTAAGAATGGATATTAAACTGACCCAGACAAGTCTAGTAAGCAGGTTCCATTATCAAGTAGGGGCTTGTGTGGCCATTATCAATGATACCATACAGCATCTCAATGAATCCCTTCTCAGTGAGGACTTATACACATCATTTTCCTCACTCTTCTCCTCAAGCTTCATGAGTCTACATGTCACTTAACATTAATGTCAATTAAACATTGGCAAGTTTCAAAGGATTTGCTCAAAGAGCTATATGTATAACAAAAATGCCAAGGTTTAGCACTAACTCTGAACCTCAAGGATTATTTATTTATTTATTTATTTATTTATTTATTTTTCGAGACAGGTTTCTCTGTGTAGCCCTTGCTGTCCTGGAACTCACTCTGTAGACAAGGCTGGCCTTGAACTCAGAAATCTGCCTGCCTCTGCCTCCCAAGTGCTGGGATTAAAGGCATGCGCCACCACTGCCCGGCTGAATCTCGTGTTTTTAGTAGGACTATTATTCTTCTCCAAATCTATCCTCTACTTAAATACCTCTGTATTTTCAATTTGCACAAAATTGAAGCGTTCTCTGGCTGCAGTCTATTGGGAATATCATTGGTCTTTGAGTACTTTAATATTAATTTGTGATTTTTTTGTTATCATTTGCTCATATGGAAGTCTCAACTAAAAAAGAATTTGAGCATTCTACATCAATACAATCCATTTCCAGAATGCCCTGCAAAAATGAAATTTTAATATAAAATCTTAATCTAAGTGTGATAGTATATGCTGATAATCAGAGGCAGCACCCAGAAGGTGACATACATAGACCTTATTTCAGAAAAACAATAAAAAAAAAAAAACCCTTGAACTTCAAATGATAGTCTAACGCAAGACTCCAAGTTGCATTAATTTATTTTGAAGAAACATTTTGTGTTTTGTTACCTCTAAAATCATTATTTATATGATAAAACCATTACATTAAATAGAACACTGATACCAGATTTCTCTCATGGCCACTATAAACAATTAAACTCATCTAAACAAGCCATTCTGGTAAGTTGTTTATTTTTCCTTTGCAGTGCTAGGACTCAAACCCAGAGCCGTGTACCTGATAGGCAAGCACCCATTGTACCCATAATCCCAACTCCTACCAAAACATTCTAATTATGTGCCCTTTACCCTCCTTAAGTCATCATCCAGTTACCTACAGACTAGTCATTGACTTCCATCTACATATCCTAATACTGCAGTTTTTAGCTTCCATAAGGATTTTATGATTATTAATGAATTTATCTAGACTAAACCATAACATTTATAATCTATTTTAGCATAAGTTTGGATATATGACTCTTTAAATATCAAAGGATATTTTGAAACTTTGCTCACCAGTAGCAATTTGAAATTAGAATGTTTAACCCAATTAATACTTTGTATAAACCAATTCATTTCCAATACAGTTAAGTATTTTAGAAATATACTTTAGGTGTTGGAGATGTAGTTCATTGATGACTGCTTCACATACAGGGGGCCCAGAGTTTGATCCCTGACACTTTAAAAAGACAAATATACTACAAAATTCAAAGGGAAATTTAATTTTTAACTTAAAATTAAAAACCTACATAGATTCATTAGCTTATCTGATTAATAGCTTTAATAGGTAATATAAATTTTGAATTTAAATTTTGAATTGAAGTGCCTCACATAAATACAATTTATGTAATGGCCATTTTGCTGTTCTATAAATAAGAACAACATGGACTTGCTGGTCCAATTCTAAGGTACAGAACAAGGGTCAAGAGCTAGTGAGCACAAACTTTTGTTTTGTTTTGTTTTGAGACAGGGTCTCTTTATGTATCCCTGGCTGTCCTTGAACTCAGAGATCTGCCTCCCAAGTGCTGGGATTAAAAGCAGAGTGAAAATTTACACTGATTTAGAATTGAGGAAGACAAGCTTTATTATCCCATCATGGACTAGGGATTTGGGAGAGGATACTGAACTCAGGGTGAAGGGTGGGGTGGGGGTGGGGTGAGCCCCCAGAAAATAGCCTTCTGTGGAAACCTCACCAGAGAAAATCCAAACTAATATAAAACTAAACATTCCAGCTGATAAACGCTCTTCTTACACATCTAATTAAAAGCTACAGAGTGGAAATACATATATAAACTCCAAGTGAGATTATTATCCTAATGCCTCCAGCTGTTTATTGGTAACTATTCTCCACAGCTCTATTCCTAGCGCAAGTACATTTGACATGGATGCTCCACTGGCTGCTACATCATTTTGTAACAAGAATCAAAGTTCCAAAAATTCACCTGTGTCACTGAAAAAAAAAAGTAAAAGCTCAAAAACCAAACTGAGTCTTGCAAAGTGCACTCCCTTTGGTGATTTCAGTACAAACAGCTGTTGGCTTCAAACATAGGAAACACGCTGATTTGCTGTATGTGATTACTAGAAGTAAGTCTTCCTGGAGAGAAAAATGAAAGCTCTCCCCTCTGTGTAGTTTCATTTTGTTTTTATTACAGTAGAAACAGCACCAGTTAATTGTCTTAAAATGGCTTTGCTACTTCTCCCGTTCCTTTTCTAGGATCCTAATTCCTATCTGCACTACTGTACCATTTCTTCCTACAACCAGAGATACAAAGCTCTGAAAATACTGTTCAGCCGATTAACAAAAAAATTAAAGCTCAGAGCACATACTGAAAGGTACCTTACATTTTCATTCCACAGTGCATCAGGTGATTATAAAGCTTTCATTTCTCCCAAAATGCTACAAAAATATATGAAAAAAATCCGTTTCTATCCAGTAAATAGTAATAAAACAAGTATCTTTTAACTAGATCATTTAGAGACTATGTATTACAGTAATTCCCTCTAACTGAATTCACCACCACTTTCTCTATAAATCCATTCATGTATTCAAGCATATGTATTTAGCCAACATACTCATATTTACATCAGTCATTTTTTAGGTTCAAGTAACAGTGCACTTCTGACAATGAACTATTTCTACAATAGCTCCAAGACCCCAAAGAGTTGTTTTAAACCTGTGTAGACAGATGCATAGCTATTTCTAAAGACTATACACCAAAGCATGCTTGTCAGGGAAACTAACCCATGCACTTGAATATACCCCAAATATTTTAATTAATGCTAGACCAACTAAATTAAACATTTTCTAGAATTAAAGAGATAACATTAATTTGTTTCCAGAATAACGTTAAAAACCACCTTGTCAAAACCTCCAGAAAAAATAGTTTATCCCAATGTGTTCAACTTAGCTGTGTGTGCATGTGTACACACTGATCTACCTTAGCATTTTGTGTTTACAAAGCCTTGTTTGCAATTTCTTGGCAAAGGCTTCCCCCCAAAAGATACAAGCACAAAACACTAGGCATACACTCTTCAAAGTTTTATTTCACTAACTTCAGGTCAAATTTCCACAAAACTGTTTTCTGGTCAATTACTAGCCTTTTTTGACTTCCCAAAATGGTAGTACCAAAAGATTTATGGGTCAGGGAGAAGAGACCACTTTAAGCATTGCATTGACTCATCTTCCACAAGGCAACAGAGTTGGGTATCTGACTGTTCAACAAAACAAAGCTTTAATAGCATCCATGAGGGCAGACAGGCAAACCAGGCTGTAGATACTCTTCAGCTTGTCAGAAATCAGACCCAGGAAAACCTATTCCACACCGATATAAAAGGTACTGCCATTCATCTCTTCTTTTTCTGTTGCCGCAACATTTTTCTCCTTTTAATTATCATATCATGTAGTTTCTCGAGTCCTTCCTTTAGCCCATCTCCTATGATCGCACAGGTGGGCTGCAAATGCCAAGGAGTGGATGAGCTCAGTTCCCCCATTGCTAACAACTTCTCAATCTCTGAGAGAGAGAGCGAGTTCCTCAGGTCTTGTTTGTTAGCAACTATAAGCACAGGGACTCCCTGATTTTCGGATATCCTAGTTATTTTATGAAGTTCGGTTTTGGCTTCTTCCATTCTCTCAACATCGACAGAGTCCACCACAAACACAATACCATCTGTGCATCGGGTGTATGACTTCCACAGTGGTCTTAATTTCTCTTGACCACCTACATCCCAGAAGTGAAAAGTGACTGTTTTGGAATTGCCCAAGGTTACCTTAATTTTCTCAGTGTTAAATCCTTTGGTAGGTACGGTATTTACAAATTCGTTGAACTGCAGCCTGTATAAAACTGTTGTCTTTCCAGCACAGTCCAAACCCAGAATAACAATGTGAAAGGACTGAAAGGACGGCAGGCTGGACAGGATGGAAGTCTGGTCTGACAGTCCATTCCCCATTTCCAGCTGCAAATGGTGTCCCAAACTGTTCTTCTTATCTGCTTACAATTTCTCTTCCTGGGTGATCGGGCTACGCGATTGCTGGGGAGGAAATGAGTAAGTTATTACTGTGTGCACATTAAAAACGGGGTTTCTCTACTTTCGCCAAAAATAAGCACATGAGAGACTTAATAAAACTCGCTGTGAGTAAACACACCAAATGAGATAGCAGATGTTTCAATCCAAAACAAACGATGCATAACTGTCACACAAAGGCTTTCTTTGATTCACTCTAACTGCAGTAACGTGTACTTTTCTCTGTTCTCTATGATCTCCGAACCTCAAAAGCTCATTCTCAAGACAACCCAGGCGCCACTATCTGGTGCCCGTCACCGTATCCACCACTAAAGTGCCTTTTCTTGGCAGAAAACTCAAAAAAGGCAGCCCTATCTGGGAGATCTAACCCGGCACGTCTCACCCGGTTCCTGGCTCCGTCCCCGATACCAAAGCTCTCACCTCCCGGGCTGGAGTCGGGATTCCGATGGGGGAACATTGGCTGGTGTCTGTCTCTCTCAGTGCGAGGAACGCACCGCAGCTCCTCTCAACCGAGACCTCCGCGCCGCTCTGGCGGACGCCCCACAGGGAAGCCCAGACTCGGCCTCTGGCCACGCCCACCATCACGGCCCACCCAGGCCCCGCGATCCCATTGGTCAGCGCGTCAGGGCCGCCCTGCCACTCCCGCCCCGGCGCCCTAATTGGCAAGGGTGCCCGCCACTCCCAGGGCGGCAGCGCCGGGGCTCGCTCTCGGCCCTCCGGCACCACCTGTTGCCCTGAGTGGGAAACGAGGCAGGCGTTGCAAAGGGCGCCGAGCCTCGGCTGCAGGTTCGGCCGCCCGGCCGCCCCGCGCACCTGCAACACGGGCCAGAGTGACGCGGCCCTAGACGGAGGCAGCGGCTCATCGCGCCTCAGCTCGCCGTGCGCCGGGGCTCGCTGGGCCGCGCCAGCCCCTCCGCACACCGAGCGGCTCCGGCAGTACCGCCTCCGCTCCGCCCCGCCGCGGGCCTCTTCTCCAACGTGACTCTGCGCCACTCACCTGGCTGACGGTCCTCCGTCGTCCCGCCTCCGCGACTGTCAGCCGCCGGGAAGTCTGTCCCCGGGCAGCGGCGAGGCCTGACGGCGGCCGGGCCAACGCCGCCCGCCAGCCGGGCTAACGGTGCTCGCCAGCCTCGCTCCGGGTCGCGGCTCCGCCCCTCGCGCCGCGCCTGCCCGCGGGGGGTTCGCGCGCGCGCGCACACGCGTGTGCTGGCCGCGTCTCCTAGCAACGCCCAAACAAGGTCACGTTCCAACCCTTTCGGCGCCCGCCGCCGGCGCAGACGGGCGGGGCTTCGGCCGCGGGTTCTCCGTCTTTCTGCCGCCCCAGGCTGGGTGCGGGCGGGCGTCGCCGGTACCGCCCCTCTTCCTGTCACCCTAGGGCGGCATCTGAGCGGCGGCGGTGATTCAGGGTCCGTGATGTTGGAGGACACTGGCCGGGTGGGTCCCTTACGTCACGTCACAAGGCCGCCTGGGGGAGTCTGCGCGGCCGCCCTCCCCAGCATGTGCTGACTAGGATGGTAGCCTACCTTTTGTAAGCCAAGCACTACCTCCCTAATTGGGTCTAGCCACGCCCCACAAGTTGGACCTGGAACCAATGCCCTTATTACGGAGGAAGAAACGCACTTTGGAAACGCTAAAAATTTCCAGTGGCCCAAGAAGGACTGGTGATGAAGCCGCAGCTGGTAACTTATGACTAGTGGTTAAGCACATTGGTTTCCATAATGTAATTGTGTCCCACTATATTTGGCCTTAGGAGGCAAACTGTCGTTTTTTGTGAATATTCCAGTCTTTGTAAAACCAGAATGCACCAAATTGATCACGAACCAATTATAAAAACGTGACCAGCAATCTTTTAAAGATGTTTATAAAAACAAAGAAAGGGCATTTTAAAGCTCGGTAGAACCTGCAGGAAATTTTTATCTGGAAGGCTATAATAATAGTGCAATTTAAAAGTGTATTTTAAACTAGATTCTGGCCAAGCCCTTGGGAGGCAGAGGCAGGCAGATCTGGATGCTTCAGGGCCAGCCTGGACTACATAGAGAGTTGCAGGCCTGCCAAGGCTACTTAGTAAACCCTGACTCAATAAATAAATTAAATTAAATAATGGATTGTAACCTTCCTAAGAAATTTCCTGATCTTAAATTACCATAGTAGCCAGTGGTATTTATTTTATGAATAACAAAGGGTTGGGCTTTTTTCTGTTGTTTTTGTTTCTTTGTGGTTTTGTTTTTCTGTTGTTTTGGTTTGGGTTTTTTGTTGTTGTTTGGTTTTGGTTTGGGTTTGTTTGATTTTTGGTTTTGGTTTTCAAGACAGGGTTTCTCTATGTATCTCTGGACCAGGCTGGAATCAAACTCAGAAATCCGCCTGCCTCTGCCTCCTGAGTGCTGGGATTAAAGGTGTGTGCCACCCTCACCACTGCTCACTTTATTTCTGTTGTTTTTAATAGCTGATATAAAAATCTAAGGAATAATAAGTACAGTGCCTAGCTTTAAGACAGCATCATTAATTTAGGAAGAAAAAGATCTCAAATGACTTTCTATAAAGTTATTGAATGTAATCTGAGCTAACGATTGTAACTAAGTAGGGAATCTCATTAGCCATTTACAGTTATTAACGTAAAAAGTGAGAAAAGCTTTTGTGCAAGAACTGCTCTCCTTGGGAATTTTAACAGGGATTCTTTATTAAGCTGGAATTGCTTGCAAATCTCCTTAAATAATTTAAGGTAACACTGCACCATTTACAGTAGTTTTAAAATGAAGATCTTACAGGTATTTCATGCGGTTCCATTTTTGCAGTCATAGAAGCAAAGCAGGTAAGATCTGACAACACTGAGACCCCATCTAGCCTTCCAGAGAACTGCACTTCAGTGTGTTACTCTGAGCTTTTGACTAGAACAGTCACTAGCAGCCTACAGCCTGTGAGTTGAATTTGAGAGATAAGGATTTTTCACATGTCTTAAAGAACTCCAACAGAAAGAAAGACTATTTTATATAGACAGACCATCTGTGCCCCTACAAAGCTTCAAGTATTTGGCCTCTACCACTATATAGAAAAATGTCTGGTATGCTTAATCTATAAGCAATAATAACCATATAAAAACAGCAGCAAATGATTCAAAAGCCCCAACATTTCTGAATACCGCTCTTTATTTTGCTGCACAGAGCCCATTTAGGTGTTTTACTTAGGTGCTCTTTGTTCCAGATGTTAGCTTGGTGCTGCAGTTCAAAACCTGCGCTGTTGCACCCTGAGCTGTCCTGGAGACCATCTGGAGGATCTGTGGGAAATTTTATTTTTTTGAGGGCAACACTGCCATCTGTTGTAATGTGTTTGAAACTACAACTGTTAAGTTTGCATCTACCTAAATATGGGCAAGTTTGAAACTCTCCTGAGACAAGGAGAGTCTTGTCTCAGACACTAGGGCCTGACATCTTCCACTTTTTAGTTTCCGTTCTCCAGACTCAGCTCACTCAAGACCTCTCCTGTCAGAACCACCAAGAGAGGAAGCAGGGATTGATGATCATATTTAAGGAGCAAGTTTTCTTTTCCAACAACTCTGCTGGTGAACTGACATTGTTTCCATTTTTAACCACATCTCCAATATCGGAAAAGTTTTGATGTTTGTTCTGCCTCCGAGACAGAAAGCATGAGGGTCCATTGCTGCTGTTCTGGAAATTTCTCAGTGTACCCTAAGATTTCCCCTCTTGTCCTGACAGAGATAGGGAAAAGGTCAGTGTACCTGCTGGATACTGGTAGTTTAAAAGATCATAATACAAGACGACTCTCACTCATCCTTCAGTTTCTCTGAATTACGTTCTATATTTTCTCTCCAGGAAACCTGCTCCAAATTCTGCTGCAGATCTCAATAGGAGGTTTTTATTAACAGGCAGAAGTGTTTCAATTCACTGGAATTGGCAGACTATACACATTGGAGCCAAGCTACCATGGTTCAAGTCATGCATGCACTGTCAATGTTGACTAGTCTCCGATCTCTATTATATTAAGAAAGGTGAGGGCTGGAGAGATGGCTCAGCAGTTAAGAACATTAACTGCTCTTTCAAAGGCCCCGAGTTCAATTCCCAGCAACCATCTATAGTGGGCATCCAATGCCATCTTCTGGTCTAAGACAGTGTACTCATATAAATAAAACAAATAAATCTTTTTAAAAGGGGGGGGGTGGCTGGTGAGATGGCTCAGAAGGTAAGAGCATTGACTGCTCTTCCAAAGGTCCTGAGTTCAAATCCCAGCAACCACATGGTTGCTCACAACCATGCATAATGAGATCTGACATCCTCTTCTGGTATGTCTGAAGTCAACTACAGTGTACTTATGTATAATAAATACATCTTTGGGTCGAAGCGAGCAGGGACTGAGTGAGCAGAGTTGACTGGAGCAAGCTGGGCCAATCGGAGTGAGCAGAGGTCCTAAAAATTCCATTCCCAACAACCACATGAAGGCTCACAACCATCTGTACAGCTACAGTGTACTCGCGTACATAAATAAATCTTGAAAAAGAAAGGAAGGAAGAAGGAAAGAAAGGTGACCTTTCTCAGAGTAGTCCTATCTAATTTTTTTGCCCTACACAGTTTTGCAGAGAAATATGAGTCACAGTATTAATGTATATTTAATTTTTTATTTTACTTTATGGTACTACAATAATCTATAGAAAAATACAGATGTGCAATTATATGTCAATGAATATGCTCTGGATTTGCTTGTGTTGTGTACTGAATACTTAGTCTTCAGTGTGTTGGTGTGAAGACAATGAAAACCTTAAAAGATTTACCTAATGAAGGTAATTAGATCATGATGGAACTGCCCTCAGATAGGACTATGTTGGTTGGCATCAAGTAGCTAATCACTAGAGTGGATATTAAAAAGAAGGGTGAGCTTGGTCTGTCCTCTATCTCTTACTTTCTCTTTCTCCATGTCTCCCCTTTTCTGAAGACCTCTGCCCTGAAGCCCTCCACCACATCTGCTGAGGACATCTGCACCATGCTCTTGAACTTCCAGGGTTATGAAGTACTTGGAACTCTTGTGTTTATAAATTACCTATTTTAAGCCGAGTGGTGGTAGTAGCACATGCCACTTTAATCTCAGCACTCAGGTAGCAGAGGCAGGTGGATCTATGAGTTTTAGGTGAGCCTGGTCTACAGGGCAAGTTCCAGAGCAGCTACACAGGACAGCTACATGCACACACGAAGGCTTGTGCTTGATTCTGTGCGTAGGTCTCTAAATGGCTCTTCAAGACACAGATAAGAGAATTTCCATCTAGCTAAGCTAAGCATTCTCCATTGGAGTTAAGAGAAATGAGGTTGACCCCTTCTGACACTGAGCTTCTGGGTCTTTCTGCCCTTCCTAAGTAGTAAATATTGCACAGATATGCCAATATATCACTTGGAAAGAACGCCAGTGTGTCAGCTTGGGAATGCATTACCTTGCTTGAGAAGAGCCATCTTCCCCTCTCTTGCTATTCACTCTAATACCTTTCACTTTAGATTATTACTTGTGTTTGACAGTTTGATGCTTTATGTGTGTGTGTTTAAACAGAGACCACTCTGATCTGCATGGATCAAAACCACCTCTGCACTCTTTAAAGAGTGGGCTGATAAATCTGAAGCCACCCCTTAATGATTCCTAATGAATTACATTTTAAAATTTGCCTTTTTCACAAATAGACAAAAAGATTCTTCTGTTATATGAATTTAATTATGAGTGCCTCAGAGAAACTAGTATTTCATTATTTGTTTGGTCCTTTGTTTATTTATTGTGAATTATATGCAAATTACTAGTTGGAAAAGAACAATGGTAAATACTCAGAGCCATTTGTCAAAATGCTAAAACCATTCTGAGTAAAAATTTCACAGTTTCTTCTCTGATAATTGGTAAGTTCATTGATAAATGTCTTTCTGTTTTCCAGATTTTGCCCTTTGGGAAGTTATTCCCTTACCATCATACTCTGGGTCCCATCTGCATCATATTGGGAAGCATACATCTCTTCTTCAGTAGATGTGGGGGTAGGACAAGAATCTTGGGTTTTGAGCAGTATACAGCATGAGTTTCTCAGCTGATACAGAAGTTGGATCTCAAAGGGTATTTAGTGGTCCAATAATCTCAGGCATTTGTGGACCAAGCATTTCAATTTTTGGCAAAATAATTTGCTCAAAAAACAGAAGACCTCTGGTCTACTTTGTTCCAGAGCTGCATGTGACAGAAGCCATAGCCAAAGGTTTTGTCTGAATAGTATCCTGTTATTAACCCTTTCTGTTTTGAGTTAATAGCAGCTACATTCAACATTAAAAACAGCACCCTTAATCTGATTTTGTATCTGGCCTGGCTCACATTTCCGGAAAGCCCTTGAGCAAGGTCTGAGTGACACCTTTATCTACAATTACTTTGTTTACAGACACTGGTGGCTTTTCCAAACTACTAATCCCCAATCAATCCCGACTGTGTGCCACCTGATGACAGGAGAGTGGTGTGGACCTCTCTTCATTTCTGTTCACCTCCTTAATCCTGCTCTTCAACCAGCAGCCCCTGATTTGGAGCCTGCTGCTGAAAGCAGGAAAGAGTTGTTCATTCTCATTAGTATCCTAATTTCCCTTAGTCTCAGTCTTTTCCTAGGAGGAACATAACCTACCTTCTTAGTCACTGCTGGTAAAAAGTTTTACTAAATGTTTTTAAACTCCCAGCCTATGACATGTTTCTGATCTCTCAGTGGGTCCACCATTAAAAATGGCCAAATACCATTTTAGCAAAACCCCACTTCTGATACCAGTACACTAGTTTTGTTGTTGTTGTTGTTTTAATCACAGTGTAAGATGGTCTGCTTTAGAAAGAGAGGGGCTTCAAAATGCTATGGTTCAAATACCATAGGTTCTTCTTTCTGTTTACCTGTCTTAAAATGCACAGAAGCTCTGCCATTTGCTACTGGCTTCTGTCTCTGACCTCAACAAGGGTATCCAACTGTTCATCATTTGCCAGATGGTGAAGAATGGAACAGAGGAGTGGATGGCTAGAAGCTTTCTTTTGACAGGCGCATCAAGAAATATGCCCTCTTAGCTCAAAAAGCAGCATATTTTCCAGAACAGTCAAGTGACCACAATTTTGACTGGTAGAGGATCAGCGGTTGAGCGCTACAAAAAAATATGCAAGTGGGGTTTCTGCTGTTAAATAGCAAAATAGAATACAAACTGAAGATATCAAACTAATCACTATATATTTTGTTGTCCTTTCAGTTTTTTATATCGCTTTGGGGGTAAATAGCATGAATATTTAGTGTCTTAATTTGCCTTCTATTGTTTCGATAAAGACCATGACTAAAAAGTAACTTGAGGAGGAAAGGGTTTGTTGGTTTATTTATCCTGAATAATGGTCCATTCATTGAAGCCAAGACAGGAACTCAAGGCAGGAACTGGAGGCAAGACTGAAACAGAGACCATGGAGAACTAACAGCGTGCTTCTTCTTTTTTTTTTTTCTTTATTAGATATTTTCTTCATTTACATTTCAAGTGTTATCCAGAAAGTTCCCCATACCCTCCCCCATCCCCGCCCTGCTCCCCTACCCACCCTCTCCCACATAATGGCCCTGGCGTTCCCCTGTACTGGGGCATATAAAGTCTAACAGCGTGCTTCTGCTTGGTTAATCAGCTTGCATTCTTTGACTGCCTAAGACTTCCTTCCCAGGGAAGTCCCCACTCAGAATGGGGTAGGCCTCCAACATCAATCCTTACCTAAGAAAATGCCCCTACAGATTGTGTTACAGGTCAGTTTGATGGAGGCATTTTCTCAGCTGAGGTTTCCTCTTCTCAGATGAGCCTAGCTTGTGTCAAGTTGGCAAAACTAACCAGAAAATTTAGAAACAATGTTTTTAGCTTCTGAGTGACTCACAAAGTTATATATTTTCAGCAGAGATATGATTTTAAAAATTCAGACTTAATCAGCCCTAAGTTAGCAATCAGTAGGAACATTATAGCACATTTTGTTTCATTCTCTGTACCATTGACATTACTTTTGGGTGTATTTTCAGTGCTGTGGAGAATACTCTAAATTTCTACCTTGTACTTCCTGAACTGTTCCATAAAATCTGAATTTCCTACTAATGTGTTTGATGGTAGGAACTGTTTGTGGCAGATATAAAAAGTGGAATAGGAATGTAGCTAAGGTGGTAGAAGAGCTTTCAGAGCATTTGTGGAGCCCTGGGTTTGAGTCTCAGCTCCGTGTGGACCAGATATGGTGGTATAAACACCAAGTAATGTTAGCACTATGGAGGTGAAGGCAGGAGAAGGAGTTCAAGGTTATCAGGCTATAGCATGGGATATTTATGACACTTCAAAATATGAAAATGAGAAAATAGTAAACAAGATAGTTAAAATGTTTTTATAAAGTGAAGTTTTAGGGGAAAGGAGTGTGGTGTTTTGAATAGGAATGGCTCCCATAGGCTCATTTGAATACTTAGTCATCAGGGCATGGTACTAAGGATTAGAAAACATGACCTTGTTGGAGGTATTATGTCACTGGGAGTGGGCTTTGGGGTTTCAGAAGAAGCCTGAACCACACAGAGGCTCTCTCACTTGCTGCTGAAATTTGGATCCAGATATGGATCTCTCAGGTCCCATGTCTGCCTGCACACCATCGAGCTCCCCACCATGAAGATAAAGGACTAAACCTCTGAAGTTATAAGCAAGCCCCAGGTAATTCTTTTAGAAGAATTGCCGTAGTCATGGTGTCTTCACAGCTTAGACAAGGAGTTTTTCTTAACATCTACATGGGTGTTTTTCTCCTTAGTTTTACTTCTCACCTCTGTGAATATATATAACAAATGTTGCTAATCACCACTTAGTTGAGATTATAATAGCAATAGTTCCTGGCTTCAGCTTCTCCCTCCCCTGACTACCACTCTTTTATTCATTCACTCAGTAACTGACCTTTTCCTAAGTTCACTTTTTTTTTCCTAAAAGCTTCTGAATAGTGAAATACATATATACCCCCAGTGGTGTGTGTGTGTGTGTGTGTGTGTGTGTGGCTAAGGATGAGATGTGGAATACTGCACATGCTACATACATGCTCTAACACTGAATTAATTTGGTCTTGTTCACTGAGGTCCTCTTATTTATTCCTTCTTTTCAATTGCCTTCCACCAAGTTCTGCTCCCCACACTTGTACCAGATGCCGATATTTTCCCAATTTATACTCACCACTGAAAGTCTGTGAGGTAAATAAGAGATAAAAACATGGCTTCACTATTGATAAGCTGAAGCTGAAAAATCAATGTCATGTATCCAGCCTAACTAATGAGAGTGCCAAGGCTTCCCTGAGGTCTTCTGAAGGACCTATATCAAGATTCCAGGCACTCTTCTATGTTGTTGCATTACCTCTGGAATCAACCACACTGCTTTCAGATCAACCAAAAGAAGCTGAGAAGCAGCAATCCTTAATTGTTATGTTGCAAGTGTGTAATATGCTCCTATGCTCCCTGACTTTACAGGGGGTTACAAATAGATTGCCTGAGTTTCAGAAGATAGTTTGGATTTTTAAACTGTTGAGACTATAAAAGACTATAGGGACTTTTGAATTTGGACTGTTTATGTTTGCACATAACAGTAAGTTATATGATTTACATCCTTTGGGTACCAAGGAATGGAATATGGTGGTTTAATTAAGAATCCCCCCCCCCCAAAAAAACATATATATTTGCATGCTTGGTCCTAGTTGTTGGACTATTAAGGGAGGATGAGAAGGTAGTCACCAGGGTTAGGCTTTGAGGTTTCTAAAGCCCCCATCAGTCCCAGTCCTGCCTTCTCTGCCTCCTGCTTGTGGATCAGATGTAACCCCAAGGTTTCCCTGGGGTCTTTTGAAGGACCTATCAAGGTCCTACTCTTTGACTACTATTCTGGCACCATGCTTGCCTGCCTGGTGGCACACAATTTACCATGATGGAAATGGACTAACCCACTGTAAGCAAGCCCCCCAGTTAAATGCTTTTATAAGTTATCTTGGTCATTGTGTCTCTTCACAGCAACAGAATAGTAAAGAGTATTACAAAGGAAACCAGTTCTACCAAGACTTAACTAGAATTGCTTATTTATCTGGTAGGAAAAGTGATTCCTAGATAATCAAGGGAAATTATACTCTTATGTTCAATAGCATTGTCAACTTGACACAAAAGTCATCTGAAAATGCCTCATAATACACAGGCCGGTAGGGCATCTTCTTAATTATTGTTTGATGGAGGAGAGCCCAGTCCATTGTGGGTGGTATCACCTTGAGCTGGTGGTCCTGGGCTCTATAAGAAAGTAGGCTGAGCAAGCCATGTGGAGTAAGCCAGTAAGCAACATTCCTCCATGGTTTCTGCATCAGCTCCTGCCTCCAGGTTCCTGCCCTGTTTGAGTTCCTGTCTTGACTTCATTCAGTGATGAACAGTGATGTGGAAGTATCTCCTCAAGTTTCTTTGGTCATGCTGTTTCAGTTGTTGCAATAGCAACCCTAACTACGTAATCAAACTCTAATTAAAGTACCTTTAATTCTCATTAGGAAATTGGACATGATTCTATGTTTTTGTTATCTGCTTTTTCATTTAAATCTGAGGACTCGTTATTTTGTGGCCATCACTACCTATGTTCTTTCTGAGCTTAGAGCAGTTTTGGTTCTGGAATACAAAGTGGTGTCCCTGGGTCATTTATGCAGCTCATAAATAAGAAGTACTTGACTGCTGTGCTTGGCAGGAACTGTTCATCCTAAGGAGAATTGTCATGAATTTATTAAGAGGTATTGTGGATTCCCAAGGGCTATGCCCAGGTCAGCAATTCACATTCACTCAGAAATTCATTCATTCATATTCACTCATTCATTCTCTCTCTCTCTCTCTCTCTCTCTCTCTCTCTCTCTCTCTCTCTCTCTCCCATGTGTGTGTGTGTGTGTGTGTGTGTGTGTGTGTGTGTGTGTGTGTTTTATCTGGTGCCCATGTAAGTTCACATAAACTAAAATTTGCCCTTATAAAGCATACTTGACCTTTTGTAAGCAATATTTGGAAGTCAGCATCTCAGCACAATAGTTTTTCTTGTTTGAACCTGTATCATTAGAGGCCCATTGTCTACCTGAGGAACTGCTGATAACATTATTCTAGTGATGTCCTTACTGGATGTCTAAATTCAGAAAATCCTATGATCAAGAATAAGAAACTGCCACTCCAAAGCTAAGAGGGAATTGTGGGGGTTGGGGGAGTGGTGGTAGGTGTTCCAGCATCTTCTTGTTAAATGAGATCATTAGTTTAAAGTATTTCTAGTTTGGTTAAACACAGCTGAAATCTTCTTCCAACTCTCTGGTGTCTACAGATGCTCTTTTATACTCCTGATTTTCCTTCAGTGTTCCCAGAGCTCTTCAATCAGTAGTAGATGTCTGTGAACCCAGCATAAGACGTTTCTTTTTACCTGGGTTTGTGAATTTCCAACTTGGAACAACAACAGCAGTTTCATAAGGATTGGGAAGAGGAGAAAAACTATCCATATTCTCTCTTCCCCTAGTCACCATCTTTTTTTTCTATTTTAGAAATAAATCTGTAGGCCAAAGGTATGTTTAACAGAATATAAAAAGGTCTATCAGTTTTTCACTGTGTTTGCTTTTAACCAATACTCACTACTTAGAACACTAGCTTTATTGCATACCTTTCTATCAAGGCTGACTAATAAATTGCCCCACGCCCCAAAGCTATTCATAGACCATAGCAAAGATGTGTGGATTTTGTGTGTTACCTCACACAATGAAAGAGACTTTGCAGTATGATGAAGAACCCTGAGATAATACTATCTTGGATCATNCTGGAGGAAGAGGCTAGACAGAGACACAGATTTTTGAAAACACTATTTTGGTAGTTGGTAAGGTAAGAACATAGTCACAAACCAGTAACTGTATATACCCTATAGAATCAGGAAAGTGAAGGAAATGGATTCTTTCCTAAAACTCCAGAATGCATCTCTGTTCACCTATTTTAGAATTCCTAACATCAAAAGTATGCCATAGTCTATGTGCATTGTTTTAGTTCACTGGGGTTCAAGTGGTTCTTATGTGGCATTAGAAAAGAGATTCAATATGGGCATCACTAATTGGACTTAGGGGTTATTGATAACCCCATAACAAAAGAATGTTAATAAGAAAAGACACGTGAGGTTGGGGGAAGTTGGAGAGATGTCATAAGTACATATGATCAATATACATTGTATAAATCTATGAAATGTCCAAAGAATAAAAAAATGCTTTTAATGAGAAAACTAAGATATCCAATTAGAAATTTGAATAGTTAATAAATAATGTCTTACATATAGAACCATCAAATTTATAATGTTTGAAGTCATTTAAAAGAGAACCTAATGTATATAACTCTATACATACACATAGGCCTTGGATGGAATGTCTATTTAATGAAGATGGGATATGATAAGTTTAGCCGACTCAGTTTCTTATTTGGTCTTTTTTATGAAACACTATATTCTTTTTTTTTTTCCAACTTTTATTAGATATTTTCTTCATTTACATTTCAAGTGTTATCCAGAAAGTTCCCTATACCCTCTCCCCTCCCGGCCCTGCTCCCCTACCCACCCGCTCCCACCCCCTGGCCCCGGCATTCCCCTGTATTGGGGCATATAAAGTCTGCATGACCAAGGGGCCTCTCTTCCCGATGATGGCCAACTAGGCCATCCTCTTCTAAATATGCAGCTGGAGACATGAGCTCAGGGGGTACTAGTTAGTTCATGGTTATTCTTCCACCTAGAGGGTTGAAGACCCCTTCAGCTCCTTGGGTACTTTCTCTAGCTCCTTCTTCCTTGGGAACCCTGTGTTCCATCTAAGAGCTGACTGTGAGCTTCCACCTCCATGTTTGCCAGGCATTGGTATAGTTTCCCCCGAGACAGCTATATCCGGGCCCTTTCAGCACTATCTGAAACACTATATTCTTAAACATGAAAACTAACACTGCATTTTAGCTTGTTTTCTTTAAAAATCCACTATAGTAACAGAATATTGTATTTCAACTTAAAGTCTAGAATTTGGTTCTCAACCTTCCTAATGCTGCCACCATTTAATACAGTTCCTCATGTTGTGGTGACCCCCAACCATAGAATTATTTCATTCCTACTTCATAACTACAATTTTGCTACTGTAATAAATTAAAATTTAAATATCTGATGTACAAGATATCTGATATGAGAGCCTCAAATGGGTTGTAACCCATAGGTTGAGAACTACTGGTCTAGAATATATTTTACTGATTCTTAGCTCTGTCACTGTTGGCATAATTCTTTGCTGTGGTGGGTGACAATTATCTTGTGCATCAAAAGATGTTTAGGGTATCATCAGGCTCTGCTTATATGCCAGCAGCATTAGATGTTCACGGTTGTGAAAAACAAAAGTTGCACTAGGTCCTTACTATTGTCCCATGGGAAACAAACTTGGCCCTATGGTGAAATCTAGTACCACAATTTGGTGGTAACCCTTTTACCATCAACAGGGATATTTAGATGTTTTGAGTAGGCAAATTATCAGAAGAGCACAGATGGGTGTTTCAACAAAATTCACATTTATGTATAAAGAAAGTCAACAACTGTGGACTGGAGAGATGGCTTAGCAGTAAAGAGCACTGACTACTCTTGCAGAGGTCCTGAGTTCAATTCTCAGCAACCACATGGTGGCTCCCAAACATCTATAATGGGATATGATACCTTTTGGTGTGTCTGAAGACAGCAACAGTACTTATATAAATAAAATGAGTAAATAAATCTTTTTTAAAGAAAAAGATTTAACGTCAACAATCACATAAAAGCATTCTCTAGGATAACTGTTCTTCCTGCTGCTTCTGTGAGATCACCATCTAGTTGATAGAACATTCCCAGGCTCAGACCTTGATTAATCATCTTTGGCTACATTCATTTCCCAGACTACCCACTTATTGATTGTTGTTTGTGAGGCTTTCTTATTTGTTAGATATATTTCCTCTTCAAGAACTTTGTGTTTGTCACTCCTGCCTGAGTCTAACCACCTGCACTCCTACCTGAGTCTAACCACCTGGTTTTGATTTTCTCTCTAGCCTCTATTAAAATACCATCCAACTAACCAGACCTACTCAAACTACTCTGGTAAAGCTACAGCCAAACTTTGCTGCCAAAGTCTGTCTACTGTCTATGTTACTGCAGTTCTAGATTGTTCCTCAAATTCTGGCCTCTGGAACCTCTCTCTCTCTCTCTCTCTCTCTCTCTCTCTCTCTCTCTCTCTCTCTCTGTGTGTGTGTGTGTGTGTGTGTTTTATACACTCTGTGATATTTAAAATGTTATAGCCCATAGTCTCCAGAGGAATCTCCACCCCACAGGTGCCCTAGCACACCCAGGATCTTAGGATCACTGGTGAATGGAACACGTCTGTTCCAACAGAAGCAAGGGTGCCTGGGGACAGCTGGAGCATAGACACAGGAATTCTGCCCGACCAGTGGATTAGGTTCCTTCCAGTCGGTGCTGGTCAACTTGGTTTCAAACTCAGCAGATAGCCCAATGGTCCCCAGAGGAGGTACCACTTCCAGGTGCTCTAACATGCCCACTATCTTAGGATCCCAGGATCCTGGGAAGGAGCTTGGTCACACCAGGATCTCAGGGTCTCAGAGGAAACTTGACTACCAAGAACTCTGACACACCCAGAATCTCATCATCGCAGGATCCAAGAATCACAGGATCACAAAGAAAGTCGGACTCTGAGAAGTTCTCACTCAAATAGGATTACAGGAAGGACAGGCTCCAATCAGGAGGAGAGCAGAGAGCACTTGAAATAATCAGATGGCAGGAGGCAAGCATAAGAACAGAATCAACAGAAACCAAGGTTACTTGGCATCATCAGAACCCAACTCTCCCACCATAGCAAGTCCTGGATACACCATCACATCAGAAAAGTAAGATATGGATCAAAAGTCACTTCTCATGGTGATGAAGGACTATAAGAAGGATGTAAAGAAATACAGGAGAACACATCCAAACAGGTGAAAGAATTAAACAAAACCATCCAAGATCTAAAAATGGAAGTAACAATAAAGAAATTACAAAGAGAGAAAACTCTGAAAATAGAAAACCTAAGAAAGAAGTCAGGAGCCATTGATGCAATCATAACCAACAGAATATAAGAGATAGAAGAGAGAATCTCAGCTGCAGAAGATGCCATAGGAAACATTGTCACAACAATCAAAGTAAATGTGAAATGGAAAAAGATACCCAAAGCATCCAGGAAATCCAAGACACAATGAGAAGAACAAACCTAAGGATAATAGGTATAGATGAGAAGGAAGATTTCCAACTTAAAGGCCCAGTAAATATCTTCAACAAAATTACAGAAGAAAACTTCTCCAACCTAAAGAAAGAGATGCCCATGAACATACAAGAAGCCTACAGAACTCCAAATAATTTTGGACCAGAAAAGAAATTCCTCTCATCACAGAATAGTGAAAACACCAAATGCAAAGAGAGAGAGAGAGAGAGAGAGAGAGAGAGAGAGAGAGAGAGAGAATATTAAAAGCAGTAATTGAAAAGGTCAAATAGCATAGAAAGACAGACCTATCAGAATTACAACTGATTTCTCCCCGGAGACTATGAAAGCCAGAAGATCCTGGGCAAATTTCATACAAACCCTAAGAGAACACAAATGCCAGCCCAGGATTCTATACCCAGCAAAACTTTGTTACCATAGATGGAGAAACCAAGGTATTCCATGACGAAACCAAATTTACACACTATCCACAAATCCAACCCTTCAAAGGACAATAAAGGGAAAACTCCAGCACAAGGAGGGAAACTACACACTAGATAAAGCAAGAAAGTAATCTTTTTTTTTTTTTTTGCTTTTTTTTTAATTAGATATTTTCTTTATTTACATTTCAAATGCTATCCCAAAAGTTCCCTATACCCTGCCCCTACCCTGCTCCCCTACACACCCACTCCCACTTCTTGGCCCTGACATTCCCCTGTACTGGGGCATATAAAGTTTATAAGACCAAGGGGCCCTTTAATCCCAGCACTCGGGAGGCAGAGGAAGGCGGATTTCTGAGATTGAGGCCAGCCTGGTCTACAAAGTGAGTGCCAGGACAGCCAGGGCTATACAGAGAAACCCTGTCTCGAAAAACCAAAAAAAAAAAAAAAAAAAAGACCAAGGGGCCTCTCTTCCCAATAATGGCTGACTAGGCCATCTTCTGCTACATATGTATCTAGAGACATGAGCTCTGGGGGTACTGGTTAGTTCATATTGTTGTTCCACCTAAAGGGTTGTAATCTTTCAACAAACCTAAAAGAAGATAGCCACATGAACAAAATTGCAACTCTAACAACAAAAAAAACAGGAAGCAACAATGAGTTTTCCTTAATATCTCTTAATATCAATGGACTCAATTCCCCAACAAAAAGACATACACTAACAGACTGGTTACAAAAATAGGACCCAACATTTTGCTGCATACAGGAAACCCACCCCAGGGACAAACAAAGACACTACCTCAGAGTAAAAGGCTGGAAAATAAATTTCCAAGCAAATCGTCCAAAGAAACAAGCTGGAGTAGCCATTCTATTATCAAATAAAATTGACTTTCAACCTAAAGTTATCAAAAAAGATAAGGAGGAACACTTCATACACATCAAAGGTAAAATTTACCACGAACTCTCAATTCTGAACATCTATGCTACAACTGCAAAGGCATCCATATCTATTAAAGAAACCTTAGTAAAGCTCAAAACACACATTGCACCACACTCAATAATAGTGGGAGACTTCAACACACCACTCTCAATGAACAGATCCTGGAAACAGAAACTAAACAGACACACAGTGAAACTAACAAGTTATGAAACAAATGGATTTAACTGATATCTATAGAGCATTTTATCCTAAAACAAAAGGATATACCTTTTTCACAGTACCTCATGGTACCTTCTACAAAACTGATCATATAATCAGTCACCAAACAGGCCTCAACAGATACAAAAATATTTAAATAAGCCCATACACCCTATCAGATCACCACAGGCAAAGGCTGATCTTCAATAACACTACTAATAGAAAGCCCATATACATGTGGAAGCTGAACAACACTCTACTCAATAACTTGATCAAGAAGGAAATAAAGACTTTTTAGAGTTTAATGAAAATGAAGTCACACCATACCCAAACTTATGGGACACAATGAAAGCATTCCTAAGAGGAAAACATTTAGCTCTCAGTGCCTCTAAAAAGAATCTGGAGAGAGCATACACTAGCAGCTTGACAGCACAACTAAAAGCTCTAGAACAAAAGAAAATTCACCCAAGAGGAGTAAAACATCAGGAAATAATCAAACTCAGGGCTGAAAAAAACAAATAGAAACAAAAAGAACTATACAAAGAGTCAACCAAACTAGGAGCTGGTTCTTTGTGAAAATCAACAAGATAGATAAACCCTTAGCCAGACTCACTAGAGGGCACAAGGACAGTATCCTAATTAACAAAATCAGAAATTAAAAGGGAGGCATAACAGATCCTGAGGAAATCCAAAACATCATCAGATCCTACTACAAAAGCCTATATACTCAACACAAGTGGAAAACCTTGAACAATTTTCTAGACAGATACCAGGTACCAAAGTTAAATCAGGATCAGATTAATGATCTAGACAGTACCATATCCCCTAAAGAAATAGAAACAGTCATTAGTAATATCCCAACCAAAAAAAAAGGCCAGGACCTGGTGGGTTTAGTGCAGAGTTCTATCAGACCTTCAAAGAGGACCTAATTCCAAAACTCTTCAAAATATTCCACAAAATAGAAACAGAAAGTACACTACCTAATTCTATGAAGCCACAATTACTCTGATATCTAAAACACAAAGACCCAACAAAGAAATAGAACTTCAGAGCAATTTCCCTTATGAATATCAATGCAAAAATACTCAATAAAATCCTTACAAACTGAATCCAAGAACACATCAAAATGATCATCCATCATGACCAAGTAGGCTTCATCCCAGGAATTCAGGGATGGTTTAATATATGGAAATCCATCAACGTAATCCACTATATAAACAAACTCAAAGACAAAAACCACATGATTATCTTGTTAGATGCTGAGAAAGCATTTGACAAAATCTAACACTCCTTCATGGCAAAACTCTTGTAAAGATTAGGAATTCAAGGCCCATAACTAAACATAATAAAAGCAATCTACAGCAAACCAGTAGCCAATATCAAACTAAATGGAGAAAAGCTGGAAGCAATCCCACTAAAATCAGGGACTAGACAAGGCTGCCCACTTTCTCCCTACCTATTCAATATAGTACTTGAAGTCCTAGCCAGAGCAATTCGACACCAAAGGAGATCAATGGGATATAAATTGGAAAGGGCCTTCTGGGACCAGTCTGCACAAAACAGCTCTGGGACTGCAGAGGGTGAGCAGCGGACTGCGGCTTCTGGGACAGACCCCGTTTTTGGCAGCTGAAATCTGGGCACCTTCTCCTCCAGAGGAGAAGTGGCCACCCGGGTGGGCTGTGACCCCCAGAACAGGTAAGGGAGCCATCTTGTCTCCCGGGTCCCTCTGAGACCAGTCTGCTCAGATCAGCTTGCAGACTGTGGAGGGTGAGCTAGCAGAGTGCAGAAGCAACACAGCCTCTGGAACAGACCCCCGTTTCAGGCTGGAGACATCCAGGCACCTTCTACACCAGAGGAGAGGTGGCTGCCTGGGAGGGCTATGACCCCCAGAGCAGGCTGTGCAGGGGAGCATGCAGACTGCTGAGGAAAACCATCTTCTGGTACAAATTCAGACCTTCATCTTCAACCAGGAGGCAGGTCTGAACACCAGACCTCTGTGCACTTTCCCAGCAAGAGGAGAGCTTGCCTGAAGTAAGTACTCTGACCACTGAGACGCAGAAGAGAGCAGGACTCCCAGGACAGCTGACAGAGGCTAACAGAATCACAGAAGAAACAGGCTCCAGCCAGAGACAACTATAACAACTAACTGCAGGGATTACCAAATGGCGAAAGGCAAACATAATGGCGCAAGGCAAACATAATGGCGCACACCTTTAATCCCATCACTCAGGAGGCAGAGGCAGGCAGATTTCTGAGTTTGAGGCCAGCCTGGTCTACAAAGTGAGTTCCAGGACAGCCAGGGATACACAGAGAAACCTGTCTCGAACCCCCCCCCCCCAAAAAAAAGAATCTTACCAACAGAAACCAAGATTGCTCACCATCATCAGAACCCAGCACTCCCATCTCAGCCAGTCCTGGATACCCCAACACTACCGAAAAGCAAGATTTGGATTCAAAATCATATTTCATGATGGTGGTAGAGGACCTTAAGAAGGACTTTAATAACTCACTTAAAGAAATACAGGGGGACCAGTCTGTGTAAAACAGCTCGTAGACTGCAGAGGCTGAGCAGCGGACCACAGCTTCTGGGACAGGCAGAAGCACACTGCTTCTGGAACAGACCCCCCTTTCTAGCAGCTAAAATCTGGGCACCTTGGCCACCCAGGTGGGCTGTGACCCCCAGAGCAGATCCTGTCCGCTCGGCACCAGTGCCTGGTTACTTGGGCACACAGTCTGCATTTTCCCACAGTCCCAAGAGGACTCTCCAAGAGATCTTGGGACCACCAGTGAGTGGAGCACAACATCTGTTCCAATTTAATTGTGCGGGAACTGGGACAGCATTGGGGAAACAGAGGATCGGCTAGACCAGGGGCAGAGGTCCCTTCCGGTCAGCACCAGCGCCTGGTTACACGCACAGTCTGTGCATTTCCCCACAGTCCCTAGAGGACTCTACGCGATATTGGGACCACTGAACAGACTGCTCCAAGCTCCTCAAAGGAGACACTACTCCCAGGCCTTGTAACTTGCCCAGGATATTAGGACAACAGTATCCCAGGATAACAGGAGGTGGGTCACACCAGTATTCTAGGGACTCAGTGGATCTTGACTGCCAAGATCTCAGACACACCCAGAATATAAGGTTCACAGGAGCCCACAATCAAAAGATCACAGTGAAAGCAGGACTCAGAGGAGTCCATAAATCAACTGGGATTTTAAGAAGGGCAGGCTCCAATCACTTATACTGAGGACAGCAAGCACTTGAGATATTCAGATGGCAGGAGGCAAGAGTAAGAACAGAAGCAACAGAAAACAGGGTTACTTGACATCACCAGAACCAAATTCTCCCACCATGGCAAGTCCTGGATACATCATCACATCAGAAAAGCAAGACATGGATCAAAAGTCACTTCTCATGATGATGATGGAGAACTTTAAGAAGGAAATACAGGAAAACACAGATTAAAAAACTAGAAGCATTTAAAGAGGAAACACAAAAATCCCTTAGAGAGTTCCAGGAAAACAATAACAAACAGGAGATGGAATTAAACAAAACCATCCAGGACCTAAAAATGGAACTAAAAACAATAAAGAAAACCCCAAAGGAGATAACCCTGGTGATAGAAACCTTAGGAAAGAAATCAGGAACCATAGATACAAGCATCAGCAACAGAATACAAGGGATGGAAGAGAGAATCTCAGATGCAGAAGATTCCATAGGGATCATGGACACAACAATCAAAGAAAACACAAAATGCAAAAAGATCCTAACTCAAAATATTCAGGAAATTCAGGACACAATGAGAAGACCAAACCTACGGATAATAGGAGTAGATGAGAATGAAGATTCTCAACTTAAAGAGCCAGCAAATATCTTCAACAAAATTATAGAAGAAAACTTTCCATACCTAAAGAGATACCGATAAACATACAAGAAGCCTACAGAACTCCAAATAGACTGGACCAGAAAAGAAATTCCTCAGAACACATAATAATCAGAACAACAAATGTACTAAATAAAGACAGAATTCTAAAAGCAGTAAGGGAAAAAGGTCAAGTAACATATAATGGCAGGCCTATAAGAATTACTCCAGACTTCTCACCAGAGACTATGAAAGCGAGAAGATCCTGGACAGATTTTATACAGACACTAAGAGAAGACAAATGCCAGCCCAGGTTACTATACCCAGCAAAACTCTCAATTACCATAGAGGGAGAAACCAGAGTATTCCATGACAAAATAAAATTCACACAATATCTTTCCATGAATCCAGTCCTTCAAAGGATAATAACAGAAAAGCACCAATACAAGGACCGAAACTATGCCCTTGAAAAAGCAAAAAAGTAATCCTTCAACAAACCTAAAAGAAGACAGCCACAAGAACAGAATCCCAACTCTAACAACAAAAATGACAGGAAGCAACAATTACTTTTCCTTAATATCGCTTAATATCAATGGACTCAATTCCCCCAATAAAAAGGCATAGACTAACAGACTGGCTACACAAACAGGACCCAACATTTTGCTGCCTATAGAAAACACACCTCAGGGAAAAAGACAGACACTACCTCAGAGTGAAAGACTGGAAAACAATTTTCCAAGCAAACAGTCTGAAGAAACAAGCTGGAGTAGCCATTCTAATATCGAATAAAATTGACTTTCAACCCAAAGTTTTCAAAAAAGACAAAGAGGGACACTTCATACTCATCAAAGGTAAAAATCTTTCAAGAGGAACTCTCAATTCTGAATATCTATGCTCCGAATGCAAGAGCAGCCACATTCATTAAAGAAACTTTAATAAAGCTCAAAGCACACATTGCACCTCACACAATTATAGTGGGAGACTTCAACACCCCATTCTCACCATTGGACAGATCCTGGAAACAGAAACTAAGCAGAGACACAGTGAAACTAACAGAAGCTATGAAACAAATGGATTTAACAGATATCTACAGAACATTTTATCCTAAAACAAAGGGATATACCTTCTTCTCACCACCTCATGGCACCTTCTCCAAAATTGACCATATAATTGGCCACAAAACAGGCCTCAACAGATACAAAAATATAGAAATTATCCCATGTATCCTATCAGATCATCACGGACTGAGGCTGATTTTCAATAACAACATAAATAACAGAATGCCAATATTCACATGGAAATTGAACAACACTCTAATCAATGATACCTTGGTCAAGGAAGAAATAAAGAAAGAAATTAAAGACTTTCTAGTGTTTAATGAAGATTAAGCCACAACATACCCAAACTTATGGGACACAATGAAAGCATTCCTAAGAGGAAAACTCATAGCTCTCAGTTCCTCCAAAAAGAAATTGGAGAGAGCATACACTAGCAGCTTGACCGCACACCTAAAAGCTCTAGAACAAATGGAAGCAAATTCACCCAACAGTAGTAAACGGCAGGAAATAATCAAACTCAGGGGTGAACTCAACCATGAGGAAACAAAAAGAACTATTCAAAGATTCAATCAAACCAGGAGCTGGTTCTTTGAGAAAATCAACAACATAGATAAACCCTTAGCCAGACTCACTAGAGGGTACAGGGATAGCATCCTTATTAACAAAATCAGAAATGAAAAGGGAGACATAACAACAGATCCCAAGGAAATCCAAAACACCATCAGATCCTTCTACAAAAGGCTATATTCAAAAAAATTGGAAAATCTGGATGAAATGGACAATTTTCTAGACAGATACCAAGTACCAAAGTTAAACCAGGATCAGATTAATGACCTAAACAGCCCTATATCTCCTAAAGAAATAGAAGCAGTCATTAATAGTCTCCCAACCAAAAAAAGCCCAGGACCAGATGGGTTTAACACAGAGTTCTATCAGACCTTCAAAGAAGACCTAATTCCAGTTCTTCTCAAACTATTTAACAAAATAGAAAGTGAAGGTACACTACCCAATTCATTCTATGAAGCCACAATTACTCTGATACCTAAACCACATAAAGACAAAACAAAGATAGAGAACTTCAGACCAATTTTCCTTATGAATATTGATGCAAAAATATTCAATAAAATTCTCGCTAACTGAATCCAAGAACACATCAAAATGATCATCCATCATTACCAAGTAGGCTTCATCCCAGGGATGCAGGGATGGTTTAATATACGGAAATCCTACAACGTAATCCACTATATAAACAAACTCAATGATAAAAACCACATGATCATCTCTTTAGATGCTGAGAAAGCATTTGACAAAATCCAACACCCATTCATGATAAAAAGCCTTGGAAACAGCAGGAATTCAAGGCCAATACCTAAACACAATAAAAGCAATCTGCAGCAAACCAGTAGCTAACATCAAAAAAATGGAGAGAAGCTGGAAGCAATCCACTAAAATCAGATCCAATACCCATTCATGATAAAAAGTCTTGAAAAGATCAGGAATTCAAGGCCCATACCTAAACATAATAAAAGCAATATGCAGCAAACCAATAGCCAACATCAAAGTAAATGGGACATCCTACTAAAATCAGGGACTAGACAAGGCTGCCCACTTTCTCCCTTCCTATTCAATATAGTACTTGAAGTCCTAGTCAAAGCATTTCGACAACAAAATGAGATCAAGGGGATTCAAATTGGAAAGGAAGAAGTCAAAATATCACTCTTTGCAGATGATATGATAGTATATATAAGTGACTCTAAAAATTCCACCAGAGAACTTCTAAACCTGATAAACAGCTTCAGTGAAGTAGCTGGATATAAAATTAACTCAAACAAATCAAAGGCCTTTCTCTACACAAAGGATAAACGGGCTGAGAAAGAAATTAGGGAAACAACACCCTTCATAATAGTCACAGGTAATATAAAATACCTTGGTGCGAATCTAACTAAGGAAGTGAAAGATCTATATGATAAGAACTTCAAGTCCTTGAAGAAAGAACTTGAAGATCTCAGAAGATGGAAAGATCTCCCATGCTCATAGATTGGCAGGATTAATATAGTCAAAATGGCTATCCAGCCGAAAAAACAATCTACAGATTCAATGCAATCCCCATCAAAATACCAACTCAATTCTTCACTGAGTTAGAAAGGGCAATTTGCAAATTCATTTGGAATAATAAAAAACCTAGGATAGCTAAAACTATTCTCAACAATTAGAACCTTGGTGGAATCACCATGCCTGATCTCAAGTTGTACTACAGAGCAATTGTGATTAAAACTGCATGGTACTGGCACAGCGACAGACAGGTAGATCAATGGAATAGAATTGAAGACCCAGAAATGAACCCACACACCTATGGTCATTTGATCTTTGACAAAGGAGCTAAAACTATCCAGTGGAAAAAAAGACAGCATTTTCAACAAATGGTGCTGGCACAACTGGCAGTTATCATGCAGAAGATTACGAATTGATCCATTCTTATCTCCTTGTACAAAGCTCAGGTCTAAGTGATCAAAGACCTCCCCATAAAACCAGAGACACTGAAATTTATAGAGGAGAAAGTGGGGAAAACCCTTGGAGATATGGACACAGGGGAAAAATTCCTAAACAGAACAGCAAAGGCTTCTGCTGTGAGATCACGAATTGACAAATGGGACCTCATGAAATTGCAAAGCTTCTGTAAAGCAAAAGACACTGTCAATAAGACAAAAAAGCCACCAACAGATTGGAAAAGGATTTTTACCAATCCTAAATCTGATAGGGGACTAATATCCAATATATTCAAAGAGCTCAAGAAGCTGGACTCCAGAAATTCAAATAACCCCATTAAAAAATGGGGTACAGAGCTAAACAAAGAATTTTCAACTGTGAAATACCGAAAGGCAGAGAAGCACCTGAAAAAATGTTCAACATCCTTAATCATCATGGAAATGCAAGTCAAAACAACCTTGAGATTCCACCAGTCAGAATGGCTAAGATCAAAAACTCAAGTAATAGCAGATGCCGGTAAGGAGAAAGAGAAACTCTCCTCCATTGCTGGTGGGATTGCAAGCTGGTATACAACCACTCTGGAAATCAGTTTGGCGGTTCCTCAGAAAATTGGACATAGTATTACTGGAAGATACAGCAATACCTCTCCTGTGCATATAACCAGAAGATGTTCCAACTTGTAATAAGGAAGGACCATGCTCCACTATGTCCTTACCAGCCTTATTCATAATAGCCAGAAGCTGGAAAGAAACGAAATGTCCCTCAACAGAGAAATGGATACAGAAAATGTGGTACATTTACACAATGGAGTACTACTCACCTATTAAAAACAAGGAATTCATGCAATTCTTAGATAAGTGGATGTATCTGGAGGATATCATCCTAAATGAGGTAACCCAGTCACAAGAGAACACACATGACGTGCACTCACTGATAAGTGGATAGTAGCCCAGAAGCTCAGATTACCCAAGATACAATTTACAAAACACATGAAACTCAAGAAGGAAGACCAAAATGTGGACACTTAGATCCTTCTTAGAAGGGAGAACAAAATACCTATGGAAGAAGTTGCAGAGACAAAGTTCAAAGCAGAGACTGAAGGCGTGTCCATCTAGAAACTGCCCCACCTGGGAATCCATCCCATAAACAACCACCAAAACCAGACACTATTGCAGATGCCAACAAGAGCTTGCTGACAGGAGACTGATAAAGCTGTCTCCTGAGATACTCTACCAGTTCCTGACAAATACAGAAGTGGATGTTCAGTCATCCATTAGACAGAGCACAGAGTCTCCAATGAAGGAGCTACAGAAAGTACACAAGGACCTGAAGGGGTTTGCAGCCCCCTAGGAAGAACAACAATGTGAACTAACCAGTACCCCTGGATCTCCCTGGGACTAAACCACCAATCAAAGAAAACACACAGAGTGACTCATGGCTCTAGCTGCATATGTAGCAGAGGATAGCCTAGTTGGTCATCAATGGGAGGAGAGGCCCTTGGTCCTGCGAAGGTCCTATGCCCCAGTATAGAGGAATGCCTAGGCCAGAAAGTGGGAGTGGGTGGGTTGGGGAACAGGGGGAGTGGGGGAGAGGATAGGGGATTTTCAAAGGGGAAAATAGGAACGGGAATAATATTTGAAATGTAAATAAAGAAAATATCTAACAAAGAAAGAGAAAGAAAGAAAGAAAGAAAGAAAGAAAGAAAGAAAGAAGAAAATTTATATAAAATAATAAAATAAAGTGTTATAATCTAACCATAGAAAAGTCATTTGACTTAAATAGGAGTTAAGAAATATAAATCCATATCTACTTATACATATAAGTATCAAACTATAAAATTAATAATATTAACCCATCAAATTTGGCTAAAAAGTCACAATACAAAACATTTTCCAAAAAGATGTATTTTAATTATGAAAAACAGCATTCAGTGCATATTCTTTATGATATTGAGCATGTGCTATCAAATATATAAAGTTAAATTTATAGAAATAAAATGTTTTATCATAAAAGACCTGTGATTTTAGTTTTCTTAAAAAGCTAAAGAAGTTCATCTTATATAAGGACACTTGGGAGTGAATGGTATCCAAGTAACATTGACTTGAGATGGGAAACAGCAAGGCATCGTTAAAGCGATACAGAAAGTAAACCTTACCGCTAACAGAGAATAGCCAGAAGGGGGAATGCTTAGAAGCTCTGTTGCTTTCTTCTCTAATGTGTAAAGACAAGATTGGCTAGCAGTTGCTGAATTATAAAATTGCTTCCTCAGTAATTCCCCTAGATTGCAAAATTTATCCAAACCAAATGTTTGCTTTAGGTTATTTCAGTATAGTAGCATACAACAATTCCTTTTAAAAGAGAAGAAGAGCATATTGTCGTTCATATATATATCCATTTGGCAGGAGTTTATCTTCAAAAGCCAATAACAAAAAGTAAACAAATCCCCAACAACAAAGTGGGCAGCTGCCCTGATGCAGCCAGGATATTTGCTGGTTTTACCACCTGCTGGAGTCCCAGCCCAGAAACCAGCCCGTGAATGTGGGGGGCTCGTGCCCTTGCTTGATGATGACAATCGGTGTCCTCTTGTCTCTTCCAGAAGGGTCTGTCTCCAGGTACATTTTGGCTAAAAAGAATTGAAAAGACAAAAAAGTGTTCAGCTAGTTTCAGTTAAACTGAAATAAATATACAATGAAAAAATTTTGCATACATGTAAAAAATGAAATTCTTTTTTCCCCAAGTATCCAAATATGAACAGTCTCCAGGTGTTTCTCTCACCTGCCATGGAAAGTACCATTAAAAAGTGTCAGTTGCCTGAAAGAATTCCAAACTTTATGGGATTATCCTTATGATATAGTTATTGTGACACTTCCGTAAATAGGAGAACCATGCTTAAAAGGACACAATGATAAAAAAATTTTCAAAAATAAGCATATTGTGAATTTTATAGAGACTTATATTCTAAGTTAGACAATATAACAATTTTCTTGTATCATAAAACTCTTTCACTTTAAAAGATACCATTATTCAAGTTCGGATGGACAGCTGGACATCAAAGATTTTATGTGTATTTTTTGGAAGACAGGCTAAGAAAGGATAGCCAGGCTGGCCGGGGTAATGCTGTTGAGTTACTGCTGCAGTCGTCCCAGGATAACTTACCGGACTTCACTGATTCCTTTTTCTCGACTTCATTGGCATCTTTGCCAATCCAAATAAAGATCTGGAAAAAAAAATACTGCAATGAGAGCAAGCGCTGTATAGGGACTGCTGGCCTGGCGCTCCGCCCACTCACCAACCTTCACCCCACACAGGAAGTGGGGCCTGTGGAGACGCTGTGGCTTTCTCAAGGCTCCCTCTCACCAGAAGACCCTGGTATTCACATCCAGCCTTTCTGACTACAGTTTACACTTGAACATGTTTGCAAGGGGTATTTTAGTTACAAAGTGATCTTGCTTTCTTTCTCTCACAAGATCAACAGCTTCTTGACTGCTTTTCCGTCCATCTGCTGAGCCTGCATGGCAGGCATCTCCGTCCCAAGCTGTAGGTCTAAGCAGCAAAGGTGGGTACAGGGCTTGTTTGTGGATGTCTTCTTGAATCCCTGAATTCCATCTAATGCTTTCTCATAGTACAGTGCCTTATAAGACTTTGATCAAGTACTTATACTTTCTATTTGAAATTTTGAGTTTGAAATTTTATTTAAAATGTCACATGTATAATCTTTATAAAATAAATATGTGAACCTGTGATCTGTATACATCCATTCCTTTGTCAAATGTGTAATGCTGAAGGACTCTCCTGAATTACTTTACATTTAAGTCTCCCTACAGTCACTTGGCAGAGCAACTTTGGTCAAATTAAGTTTCCCTTGTGTTCAAACTGACACACAATGTGTTGGAGCACAGAATACACCACAACAGCATAGTATCTTGGATAAAAGATATAACTTATAAAGAAATGAAATGATGTTCTGGGAGGATATAGAGTTGAATCTCCAATTCAAATATCTTCCTTAAAGACCCAAGACCAGGGTATTGTTTACTGAGTGCCTTAGCTGTCAGAAACCAATCTAAAGGCTCATGGGTTAAGAGCAGCTGTTCATGCAGACTATCTGAGTTTGGTTTCCAGCACTCACGTGGTGGTTCACAACCATTCATTAATTCAGTTCTAGAAGATCCGATGTCCTGTTATGACCTCTGCAGACAGAACACTAATGCACATAAAATATATACTTCTTTTAAAATATTTTCTATTTTTATATTTATTTTAATTATTTACGTGTATGAGTGTTTTCCCTTTGTATGTATCTGTGTATCAAATGGCACACTTGGTGCCCAAGGAGGTGGTGAGCCTCTGTATGAGTGGTGGGAATCAAACCGTGGTCTTTTAAAACAAGTGCCTTTAACCATTGAGCCAGTTCTGCAGCCCAAAATAATTTGTTTTTTTTAAAAAAAGGAAGGAAGGAAAGGTGAGAGAGAGAGAGAGAGAGAGAGAGAGAGAGAGAGAAAGAGAGAGAGAGAGAGAGATTTGAAAATAAGTTTGTGGATTATTTTATAATTGTAGGCCTAATTCACTGTTTCACATTCTTCTATATAATTTGATTCTTAACATATGTTTGTCCTTTTATTGTTGTTAATTTATGTAAAGATTTTAAAAGACCACCATGTGTATATGCATGTGTGTGTGTGTGTATCTCCTATCAAGTCACCACTGATTTTCTCCTAAATTAAGACCTATAAAAGTAATGCATTTTGCTAGTTAGTTTCCAAACTATTGTGTGCCTGATTTTTTTCACCAAGGAATGGGTTCCTCCTTGGAAATTTTGTTGAAATTCTCAATATTTTGGTCTATCCCACAGCATAGCACATATTCATGCATTTAATGTAATGAATGCACAAATTAACAGTGAGTATATATAGTTTATAAACAAATGAAAAGTTGAGGTGTTTGCCTAAAGCTATAAAAGGTGAAAGCTATATAGAATGATTTTCATAATAAGAAATCAACTTACACTATATATCAGTTTTATTGCTAAACTCTGTGAAATTTCTCTTGAGTACAGTCTAGTAGAGCCCAGACCTATTTATTATTTGAATTGCCATTTCTCAAAGCAAGTACTGTCACTTCTCAACAATCTCCTGTTATGGGCAAAATATAGCTGTACCTGTTCCCACGCATCAAGTAGCATGACATCATCTTCTGCCAGGTCATCCTGGGTGAACTCTCCTGGAACTTCTTCAATCTGAAACGTTTGAAGAACTTTATTACCAAACAATACAGCAAGGAAGTTTATAATGCACAGGAGACAAGTGCCGTCCAGTGCTTTGGATGGCAGCAAAAAGCTTGATTGTCTTTTATTTTTCTTAATTAGGGTAAACAGATTTATCTTTGTGATTGAGTACTACAAAATGAAGGTAGAGTCTGGCCAGGACAGTATTTAATATAAGCATAGAATTTGAACACATTTAGGACAGACATGTTGTCTTAGTCAGGGTTTCTATTCCTGCACAAACATCATGACCAAGAAGAAAGTTGGGGAGGAAAGGGTTTATTCAGCTTACACTTCCATACTGCTGTTCATCACTGAAGGAAGTCAGGACTGGAACTCAAGCAGGTCAGGAAGCAGGAGCTGATGCAGAGGCCATGGAGGGATGTTCTTTACTAGCTTGCTTCCCCTGGCTTGCTCAGCCTGCTCTCTTATAGAACCCAAGACTACCAGCCCAGAGATGGTTCCACCCACAAGGGGCCTTTCCCCCTTGATCACTAATTGAGAAAACACCTGACAGCTGGATCTCATGGAGGTACTTCCCCAACGAAGCTCCTTTCTCTGTGATAACTCCAGCCTGTGTCAAGTTGACACATAAACCAGCTAGTACACATGTACACATGTGCAGTCAGTATGAACACAGCTCCTCTGTACTTGTAGTTTCCAATGACAAAAACTTCACAGGTTTTCTGCCTGCCTAATCTCAAGACATTTGATAGAATGGTCTGGGTATGGAGTTATCTTTCTTTTATAAGTCAAGACTGTTTAAGTTAAGAGTCAGTTGATCTGGTTATTCTAATAAATCAGCACATTTATTTTAGGCAGCATAATATATATGCAAGTTTCATTGTTTTTATTTCTAATGGAATAAATTTTGTTTTCTTCCATTAGGTGGTAATTGAGTTACTCATTACCAATACAAGTAGACCATATTATCCTGAAGCTCAAAGTTTTAGAGATTTCTGCAATTCTTCCTGACTCTTAGGAACATTTGGCAGTTTAGATTTTGGTTCCCAATTCCTTGTACCTTCCCTTTAAGCAGTCACATGAATGGCATAGACCTTGACTTCTGCCAGTTTATATTAGCAAATGTGACTTATCATGGATTTCCTGTGCTCCTGACTCTGTCACGGGAAAATAGACAGAAGCTCCAGACTAGAACAGGTTAACCAGACAGCTTCACCATCTTGCATGTTTTCTGTGCCCTGAGGAGATTCCAAAATCCTTAAAACAACAACAACAACAACAACAAAAAGTAAAGCAAACCAGAAAGCCACGTGATCAGAGAGGAAGAAACTGCTTTCTATTGTCATTTTGTCTTAAAGATTTGTCAGAAGCAATCTAAGAAAGGCTAAAGGCAAGGAAATGAGTTTTCTGGAGATGGCCCACCAGTTTTCATGGCTTGCAATGGGTGAGCTCTAAGAATGCAGGGTCCTTAGAGACTGTGTCCCAGGATTGCTTCTTGCTGCTGACATGCCTTTCCTGTCACTATGACCTAGCCTAGTGATTCCTGGGCATCAGCCCACTCTATTGGACAAATTCCCTGCAGATCAACATGAAGATTAACTTTCATAAATTAATGATGTTTAGATGAATTAATTACTTTATAGAATTCCTAACTTGATTCAAATACTTTAAGAAAAAGTTTAAGGAGATGGTTTTAGTTGTTTCAGAAAGACGAAATAAAGTTATAATCAAGGATTCTTGAATGTGCCCCCTCCTCAGACTAGTAAGTAAAGGCTGCATAATAAGGAGGACAATGAGCCTTCACAATTACACTAAGAGGCAGAATAGGCTTAGGACAGATGTGTGATCAAGAGAAAACATTCCTTCTAGGTCAGGTCCAAGGGTGAAGCCACAGGGGTGACCTATGATAAAGCAAGGCCATGGAAAACTGTTGCTCTGAATTTATAATAAATTTATAGAATGAAACACTGCTTTGGACTTACAATCATCATCCTTCTGTAACTCCCCTTTTGTGTAGCATTTTATCCATGTGATAATTTTTAAAAAAAACTTTTACCTAAGAAGGTATAAAAAGGCCAGAGAGAAGAAATAAAATGGTAGCTTGTGGGGCTGTTACCGATCCACCAAATGTATATAAGTACATGTTTGCTGGTCTATGTGTATATATATATGTATGTAGGTATATGTTTGTGTATGTATGTAGTATGAATGAACATGTGTAAAGTTGATGAGACCAGAGGTTGGGCCGACCAGAATGTGCATGTGTAATTAAGCCTTTTTTTCTTCTTAATCCCCTGAAGCTGCCAGCAGGAATTAATTACCAAACACCAACAACAGTTGGCCTTAGAGTAACAAATAGTTAGAAACAGAATTGCCAAAAATAAAACGTTTGACCACAATCACTGACTCAATACCTCATTGCTGCCTTCTTCAGAGAACTGGTGCCAGGCTGGTCACCAACAAAGATTATCTTTAAACATGTGTATACATATCAGGGGCATGTGTACTTGATGCATAAGATCCTAGAAAGCCAAAAGAGAATGTCTTGGATTCTTTGTACCTGGAGTTAACAAATGGTTGCGAGCTGACCTACAGGAGTGCTGGGAACTGAATTTGGGTCTTCTACAAGCTCAGTACATGCTTTTAATCACTGAGCCCTCTCCCCAATCCTGCACTGCCATCTTTCAGAATGTTTACCAATCACCTGATCATTTAAGAGACAAAACTTTAAATATCACTTCTCTGCTGTGTATTGTTTTAATTTTTTTTACACAAATCATTTACCCAAAAACTATATGAAGTAAATACTGACCTTTCCCACATTTAAAAAATAGGAGCATGCACTCAGACAGAGCAAAGAAACTGCTTAAGGTCACCCATCCAGCCTGTAACATCATCAAGTAGGTGATGTCACATAGGAAGATTGTTTCTAAAAGCTGTGTTTTCAACAGTGGGCTCTGTTGCAATCTATATGTCTAAATCTATTTCCAGATGGTTATTGAAACATCAAATATTGGTAATAATTCTTTTTCTTAAACTATGGAAGGAACAAGAAATTTCCAAATATCACATAAGAGAAAGAGTAAATACAGTATTTCTGATCATGGGTAATATGAGCATGACCATGCCCCACCCCATACCCCAAAAAATCAAAGACTAACAGATACCAACAGATGGTTTTAAAATCCAACTGGGATTTTACAAAATATATCTTCCTGAGACTGTGTGCGTACTTAACTATAATTGTTAACCTACAATACAACCTCTAAAAACTTAAGGCTCAGAGAACAGCACAAAAGAGAAGTCAAAAATATTGTAAAAAGTCAGATGTCCAGGACCCCTGTAGTACCCTAGGCTAGTGGAAAATCACCTGCCAAAGCCTTTCCTCAAACTCAGGACTTAAACACCCCCGATTCCATGACTCAGGGACTGTCATTCTGTGTTTGCCCCAGTAAATCTCTGTGTGAGGTTTGCTGCATGGTGTGACTTTGAAGTACTCCTTGTCTCCTAATTGTGAAGATACCCTTCCATTGGAAAACTATTTCAACCCCAACTTCTAGGTAGTGTCTTTTAGCTGAATCCATAAAATCTCACCAATATGGTTTCCTGAATGAGACCTGAGTAAGGATAGTACCATTCAACATGCCAACATGGATGGAGACATTTCAGAAGGCCTTGCCCCTAAATGAAGAGCGACAGGAAACAAATGTCTGCTGAGAGATGGAAAATTGGTTTTCTCCAAGGACAAGCCCCTTCATATTCAGTCCCAAGCTGTCAAACTATAATACATGTACATAGGACTAAATGTGCAACACTAAATGAACTGAATCGGGGGTGTGTGAGAGTGTGCACATACCAAGAAGTGGTCATGAGCTTGAGAGCATGTGGGGAGAACATGAATGGCATTGCATGGGGAAGAGTGATAGATAGAAATTATATAGTACTTATGTATGAAAATTATAAAATGAAATTCTTAAGAATCTAATTATTAGCAAATAAAACAAGTTACATAAGCATGTGTGAACCATGTGCAAAATAGAAACCGTTTGGATATGATATAATATTAATAATCAACAAAAAAGACTTTTCATATAGTAAACAGAGTACAGCAAGTTCAAGGATTCTTTATGATAGATGGGAAACGGTAGTCCCCACAATTAATATTTATCACTACCCATCATTACATCTTAAAATTTCAAGTCCAATCATTTGTAAGCTCCAAGTATGTTTTTAATAAATGGACAGTTCCTTTAGCACTTTATTTCTAGTAACAAATCTGGTGAGCACTCAGTTTTGTGTGATGAAAATTAAGTTTTTATTTGCCAGGATGAGAAAGATCTCTCCTTCAAAACTTTTCACACAAAAGGCTAGCAGAGGTCAAACTTTTCTGATTAAGTTGAGGTAAATGGCTGGAGCCTAGGATGAAATTTCAGAACCCAATATAAAATTATGTACTGATATAGACTGCGTGCTTGTGTTCAGAATCAGGGGTGGAGGCTGATGCTCACAATTAGGTCACAAGGATAAGGCCCAGTGATAACAGCAGCATACTGTGAAGAGACATATCAGCTCCCTGGGCTATGTGAATATGCTAGAAGGGCCGTCTGCAGACAACAGTTGTGCTGGTGCCTTAAACCTCCCAGGTTCCAGGATATGAGAAAGCCGTGCTTACTATTTAAACACTCCAGTCTGCCACATTTGTGTAGCAACAGCTTAAACTAAGACTTTGTTATGCAGCAATTTCGTCTGGATGAAACATCCCGTCTCCTTACAGGATGCTCATCATGACTCGGGATGTTGTAAAGGGAGGTGAAACCACCCCTCCTGCATTACATCCATGAAGTAAACAACTGAAAAGCTTCAGGAAGTCCTGAAACTGAGTAAATACATTAGGCCCCCTCCTCCCAAAGCGTATCTAAGTAGTAATGACTGCTGAGAGAAGCTCTCAGACCCAGACAAGAGGCTTGGAAGAAACAGTCTCTACTCCCCTAAGCCACCTGCAGGTTGTGCAGTGACTTCCAGGTTTCCAGTTTTCATGAGACATCACCCATGTAGGAGATGGCCTTTGATGATGCAGCTGCCTTTGAGTTATTCCTGTTCCTGTAAGTAACACTAATAGAACTCATTGATTGACCAAGTTGGACTTTTGTGGTTTCCGTTCACTGGCCTGTCATTGGTTTCCTATCTGGGGCAGGTACACAGTTATTCACATCTCCCTAGGAATGGTGTCCCACAATAGATAGTCACAGTCTCCTGCGGTTACTTTTAATTGCCTGAACTATAAAGGACTAGAAAATAAAACATTACTCTTGATGTTAGGTAATTTTCAGAGGAGCACAAAGTTCTCTGTGGCCTTGTTCAATGACCTTAATAACCCCATATGTGTTTGTTTGTCTACTTGTTTGTTTCATTCAATCAGCCTGGTAAAAATCTGTATTCCTCTGTTTACACTCAGATGAGAAATGATGGCTCTGCTCCCACCCCACCCACCCCCGACCCCTGAGAAACTAAGTACTAAATGAGCAGAACCAGCCATCTGTATTTCACAAAGAAACACTAAATGTGGATACGGATGTGAGGTAGATATTTTTAAGGGCAATTTGATTTATATACTACTTTAGAGTTTTTTAGATGTTTCTGCATCTGTCACATGATTAGGCCTTAAACTACTTATACAGAGTAAAGATTGTCGCCCACAGTATACAGAGAAGCCAAACCCAGGATTCACAGTTGTCCCACACTTGAAAGTTCTTCGAACCAGGACAGGATGCTTCTTCCCCTAACATGAGGCTCTGTCTAGTTAAGACACTCACAATGAATCTTCCAGTTTTGTTGGAACAGCCGTAAAGCCGAGGTGGATGGTCTTCAGCCCGAGTTTCTAGCAATGGTGAAGTCTGGTAGTCTCCTCTCCCTCCAAGAGCGTTCCAGAATTCCTCTATAGAATGCACAATGAGTTAGTCAGTAGATATTGAGGAACATATATACTTCATAGGATTTCACATTAATGGCAATATTACTTCATCCTAACTAAGTTATACCAGATGCTATCAACACTTGCAATTAACAGAAGCATCCTTATACAACTCTAGTGATTAAAAAAATGATTGTTTATTGAATGAAGTCAATTAGGACTATGAACGTGGTAACCCTGGGACCACAGCACATACCTGGTTCCTTGCCTTCTTGAATTCTTGAGGCTTTGCACTTGAGGACATCAGCCACATATTCTGCTCCTTTCTCCTCTTCCTGGCTAGCACCTTTTCCTATCCAGATGAAGCCATTGTTTTGTGGCAGTTTTAGGACAAAAGTGTCATTAGAATTTAATGAATTTGCATCAACGTCAACCTAGGGTATGAGGGAAAACAATACAATGATTCAAATTTACTGCTGAGGCTGTGGGGAGCCATCCAGAGCCTTCTGTCTGACCCCAGGAAATTAATTTAAGTCATAGGTGCAATAGATGCTTGAAACACTTGAGTAAGCACACCTTGGTCCATGACACATGTTCAGCTGCCCTCGGACAATAAAACACAGCTTTAAAATGTCACTAGATTGGCAGCATGTGGTATCCCAAGCCATTAATCCTAGCACTCAAGAGGCAGAAGCAGCCAGATCTCTGTGAATTTAAAGCCAGTCTGGTCTACATAGAAGTTTAAGGGCAGCAAAAACTACATAGAAAGACTGTCTCAAAATTAAAATAGCCAAGCTATCAGTCAAGAATTGAGGGTTTTGTCCAGGAGACCAGGAGATGTTTCACTCCTATAATTCTACCACTTGGGGGCTGAAACAGAAGATAGTAAAAAGTCTAGTCTAAGTTATACAGACTAGACTTTTCAAAAACAAGAGGGCTAAAGTGAAAGCCCAGTGGTTAAGAGCACACACTGCTCTTCAGGAGGGCTTGAGTTGGGTCACCAGCACCTGCTCTAACTCCATAGAGCTGCAGGAGATCCATCACCCTCTTGTAGTTCCTGAACATGGCAAGCAAACATGGCTGCCAACATAGACCCTCACACGAACATATACTCACAAAAATGAAAAAGAAAGAAAGAAAGAAAGAAAGAAAGAAAGAAAGAAAGAAAGAAAGAAAGAAAACAAAACAACCCAATTGATAACTTGACAAAGTGATAAAAAATAATATTCAAAGATATTACACAGGGACAAGCCAAGCCACATCTGATGCCTGAACAAAGGGTACAGTATCAAATAGCAAACATGAAGATGGTACCTTTTTTCTCCCCACTAAAGAGAATGTTTGTGGTACTGATTAGAAGGCGCCCTGAAATCCATAAAACAGAGAGGGCAAAGAGATGACTTCAGGTTCACTACCAGTGTTTTCTAACTCAGATAAATGCCAGCTTAAATTACAGATCTGCGTAGAGGATGAGAAGCAGCTCTGGCACACACTCTCCTTGCAGCCAGGAGCTGGATACATGGCCTGGGGTCTGCCAAATGCAATTTGGGCTCCTGGGTCCACAGAGACCCAGATGGGTTAGACACTGAGGTGTGAGTGTGGCCTATGGCGACATCAGGCATGGACAGGACCTCTGAAGTCTCTGGCCTGGTCATGATCACGAGCATCCTAGGATGAGCTCGGCCTAGGATTCTGTGGTTTGGTGACATCATGCCCACATCTGTGAGAATTGGTCTGAATGCACAGTCACGTCATTGTGAAGCTGAGTGTGAAATGACTCCCAGGGAGACCAAGAACAACCAGTAAGCCAGACCAAATCAGCAACCAAGAGGAAAACAGGAGTGTGGCCAACCTGAGACTACAGGAAAAAAACATGTGTTAAAGGCTGACATGATCCATTGTTCCAAATGATACTTCTTAGCCCACCTAGCTGGACTGCCCAAATCAAAACATCTGCTGCAGAAAAGATGGATCTTGCCAGTTTTTAAGGGCCTGACCCTAGAAAGAAAAATTAGAGGAAAAAAAGAATGGCTGTTGGAGTTTAAAAGACAGTAGTTATTGGGAAAGCTGTAATTGTCTTCTTTCACCAGGAATGAGACCTCCTGGACCAAGTCCAAGGAAATCATCATTCAATATGGTGAAGAATGCCAGTAGCCAGGTCTGATTTCAGGACTTCTGATTTCCAATCTATATCTTTTTTATTGCAGAAGCATTATCCAAGAATATGAGTAAAGGTGACAAGAGGCCAGTGCTCAGATTAGGGTGAACTTTGGAAAGGAGAACTGTCTGTTTATGGAGACCAGCTTGCCAGGAAACAAGACAGAAGGCCATGTAGAATCATCATAGCCAATGTGTCAGAGAAAGTAAAGAGGTAAAGGCTGATTTGGGATCCTGCAATGAAACGGGGTGATGCACTGAATTCAACTGATGACACCCCTAAAGAAACGGCAACTACGGAAGAGGTCAGGAAGTCAACAGTGGAGCCCTGTGATTGACTCTTCCATATGCACTCAAATGAGTGTCTACCGGTAAGGACTCCACTGTCAATTTAATGGATTAAAAAAATTAGTTACAATTAAACACATGAGACTCTGTGCCTAAAGTGTTATAGGTAAGATCAATATGGAAACCAGATTTAAATGATAAGACCACATGAGATCACCTTGGCCTGGAATACTCCAGTGCTTAGAGGCCAAGCAGAGTAAAGCCCAATCAAACCTCTCTGGGAATGTGGTGACATCTACCTCATCAGAAAAATATGCTCAGTAAACAGTACAAGTTGACTGAGGCAAATGCCTGCCTGTGGCTGGTTAGGAAAAACAAGATCGGAGAAGTGACCTTTGAAAGCGCTGTTCTCATTCACCCCACTTACCATATTTAGGCTCTCAAGAATGTATGCTCTCAGAAGGACAGAAATGAGAAAACCCAGGAGAAGGCAAGAGACAGTTTCTACAGAATTTGTTTTCAAGCACATCTCCTGGTTTCATATCTCCTGGTAAAAGATCCAGGATACAAGAATAAATTTGTCATGTATATGAGGAAAAAGGAGATTACCGCAGTCAGGACGAGCAGCAGGTATTGGAAAAACTGCGAATCGATACAAGGGGATCTGAAACCAAAGAAAGTCTAAGCAAAATCAGTAAGGGGATCGTGGGCAGAGGGGTAGACTGCGGGATGGAGCCATTGGCTTTAGATAAGAGCCATACCTTTTTATTATATGTAATAAGTGTTTATTAACCAACTTAACAGATTACTACAAAATATATAATTTATGGGTGACATTGGTATTAATTGATAAAACACCTCATCAATTTTTGTATAAGTTACTAATATATGAATTATTCTTAAAAATATGAATCAGTTGATCTTTTGAAATTATTTCATAGGCCAGAGGAGAGGATAATATCTATGTACAGATGTAGCTAGTGAAATTACAGGAGTGCAGATGTGGTGATCTATATGTGACTGCATTTATGTTCTCTCTGAGAGAAGGAGGAGGTTGTTGAAAGGAACAGGGCAGAATAGAAGTGACAGAGATCATAGCTGTGCCCATCACAATAGCAGGGCAGATGACAACAGAAGAGGGCTGTGGGTGGAGGGACTGCAGGAGGAGGAGACTGCATTGGTGAGGAAGAGACAGGGATGAACCAAATAAAGAGAGAAGGCAGAGGGGCCTGGGTGAGCAAGGAGAGCCCCATCCAGGGGGTCCCAGTAAAAGGAAACTGAGGAATTACAGCTCCACCAGGAGGCAGGGTCAGTCTTCAGAGAGCAGGCAGAGATGAGGCAGGGGGAGACTCAGAGAGATTGCTGGTAGATCGAGGCAATACTGGTTGAATTTTTAGATCTCGGCTGAGTGTCTTCTAAAATATAAACTGGTTTGGGAGCAGCTCCAGATCTGGAGAAACACGATGCAATGGAGTGGTGGGAAAGGCCTGGATTTCAGTGATGGCTAGACCTCAAAGTGGGTGGGACACATTACTCCAGTGTGGGCAGGCGTTCTTGTGCAAAGGCCTCCTTCTTGGATCTCCCCAGGGTTTCATGATCATCTGATCACACCTCACAGTCTTTTCTAGCTCAGACCTTTCAAGGTAGGGCTATAGCTGCTTCCTGCCTCTTGCCAGTTTCACTGGAAATGATATTCTCAAAACTCATTTGTGTGGGTTCAGTGCAGTTGAAAAACCTGAGCTGCCCTCTCACTCAATGCCTCTCCTTCTAGTG
>LR750549.1:35803-125178 GCA_902729485.2 Mus minutoides | reverse complement strand
TCTAGAGGATTAGAGCCCATGACCTAGTCAATGGAAATAGCCAATGGAAACAAGCCATTTACCGAAGTCAAAGGCTTGGGATTTGGAACCTTATGATGAATTCAAGGTTGGTGTTCTGGAGAGCTGATGTCCAAATGGGGAAACACCACATTGCCTAATCCTTGAAACAGTAACTATGTCAAATAATACAATTGAGTCTTTGTGATTCCTTAGGTCTGGAAAAAAACACCTGAGCTTGGGGCTCAATGGCTAAGAGCACTGACTGCTCTTCCAAAGGACCTGGATTCAATTCCCAGCACCCGCACAGCAACTTACAACCATCTGTAACTATAGTTTCAGGAAATCCAATGGCCCTTCTGGCCTCTGCAGGCACCAGGCACAAATGTGTCCACGGGTATGCATGCATACAAAATATTCACATACCTAAAATAAAATAACAACATTTTTAAGAATTTGGTTTCAAATGATTATCATTCCTCAAATTATTGTGATTCAAATGGCTTGGTTTTTGGTTTTGGTTTTATCGTTGTTGTTTGTTGTTTGTTTTGGTTTTGGTTTTTGCCTTTTTTTACTTTACTTTTCTTATTTCTCTTCTTTTGATTTTTTGAGACAGGATCATCTTTTAAAGCCTTGGTTGGTATGGAACTCACTGTGCAGACCTGGCTGCCCTCAAACTCAGAGATCTGGCTGTCTCTCCTTCCCTAGTACTAGGATTAAGGGTGTGTGCCACAATGCTTGCTCCACCACCTTTTAAGAACAATAAATATTTAATGTCTTTAGTTTCTTTTATACAAAGATTGTAAAGCACTGGCCTGCATATGCAAAGTATATTCTCTTGCAAGCCAGCAGCACCAGGAAAAAAAAAAAACAGCTAGACTATGCAAAAGTTTTCGTCTTGATTTGTTCATTATTTTAAAGGCATAACAGAGGAGACTAGGGAGATGGCTCAGTGGTTAAGAGAACCTGCTGCTTGCTCAGAGAACTCAAGTTCAATTCCCAGGACCTTCAATGGTTGTTCATAAACACTTGGAACTCCAGCTGCCAGAGACAGGTTACCCTCTTCTGATGTCCAGCACCTGCACAGAGGTGGTGTACACTCTCACAGACAGAAACACACACACACACAAAGACCTGAAAGATTTAATAATTCCAGTCTTAATCATATAATTAAACCTCAATATTTATTTCATTATATCAACTCACAAAATAACCAAATTGACCTGCGGCAAGCATATTCATTAGTCTCTATGTATTTATTCTTCCTCCAAAAAATGTTTTGATCCCCTATTGCATCTCAGAAATATACTAATAGCTGCTTTAGTAAAGCAAAGCTTTTGAGCAAATGTTGTAAATTATCATTTCAAAATGAGATAAGGAGTTCCAATGGGCTTTGCTTTTTGTTAACAGTCTAAACATGTTTATAGCACACTTGTAAGGCTGCTTGTGACATGTGATGAGTGGAGAGAGTCACTGCATATCAGCCACAGTTGATAAAACCAAACACATGTGAATGATGGGATGTTCATTCCATCAAGGAGGGGGGTGCTTCACATGTGTTAGTTATGAATTTCTTTTTATTATAAGTTACAAAATGAATGCAATTAAAATACATTTATTTTACTGACCCTTCTATTGAACTATAACGATTTGTGTTTTATTGACCATACCATTTGCAGGCATAAACATGAAACCTGGGTTCAGAAGACTTGGAGGTTGCGAAGATTCAAAGATTATTCACGTCGAACCCCAAGCACACAGTTAATAAACATGGTTAATAATTATCAAAGGCACTTTGCAACACTTGGAGATTCAAGTGGGAATGTACCTTGTACTGCTGGGGAGTAATTCAGCCTGCCCTAGGAGACAAATTACAAGGTTTTGGGGAGTATTATTATGTATTATTATCATTGTTATAGTCATTGCTATTAGGAGCTAAGGCGTGAGTACTACTGTGTACATGTGGAGACCACAAGACAATTTCAGGAGTCTCTTTACTCCTTCCACCTTTGAACTTGGGTTCCAGGATCACGCTCACATATCAAGCTTGTATGATCAGATGGCAAGCACTTTTCCTGCTGAGCAATCTCTCTGGCTCTTTTCAGCTTCAATAAAGGTTTTGAGCACAGCTACTTATCTACAGGAATATAAAGCTGGTACTATGGAGGTATAGATCCTGGCTCAGTACTAGGCTGAAAGTTTTATTGGTGCTGAAGGTCCACAGTCATGACCTTCCTTTTTGACTCATTAGCAGCACCATGCATGTATATTTCTGTTTGGCTCAACCTTTTTGGTGTTTTCAAAAGCAGTGCAGCACAGACGGTTACAATTGTTTGCAAATTCCATCTACATTTTGTCAAGTGCTTTTTATTACTACCATTCAATCACATTGTGGTGCCTTGCGAGGTTTAGATATCAGAATAAGCTGCTAATGATAGTAAAGTTTGAGAACCAGTTTCATCACAGAGATTTATGGTTTAAAATAATCATCTTTATTCTCTAGGTATAAGTTTTTGTAACTGGAGATAAGATGATTGGAAAGGATCAGAAAGCTGGGTTTAAGCTGCTTGACCCTGTGGCAGCGTCTTGCTCTCTTTGTATGATTTTCCAGCTGCGTCTCCTTACCCATGATCACAGTTAACATGCAATGTCTGGTTGTAGCCCTGCCTTAACCAGCTCATGAGAAACCGCTTCAGCTTTCCAAGGAATCTGTCAGCCACATTTAAATCCCAGGCATGTCTGACTGCAGAAAAGGATGGAGGCCAAACGAGACCAGACACTCCTTTTCTTATGAAAGCACTTACAAAATGCGATGATTTGATTCACCTACATGAAAGCGAAGGCTGTCTTTCCAAGTTGTTTGAGGTTTACTTCTGCCAGCCAGAGGTCACTTCCTTTAGAAAGTTTCCTCTTTTCCTCTTTGTAGACATCTGCATCCCTTCGGGTGAGTCTACACTGAGCAATCCAGCTGGTAATCCAGTCACTCTGCACTTCCTCTTCTTTTGGTATTTTTGCGACTTCCTTAAAAATCACAGGCTTCTATGAGTCAGTCAGGTCTGTAGCACGTCAGTCAGGTTTGTAGAACGTATTTCAAGAAACACATTCGACAACCCTCCCTAGACACCCCACACTCATGACAGAAGGCAGTATACTTTGCCAAAGGAGCTCTGGGTCATTGGGATACTGTGACAGTTTTCTGTAGATGAGTAAGAATTTTTTTTCTTTGACTTTCTGTGCAAATCTCGTTGTGCATTTTTAACTACTACCGTGGTTAAGCATTGTGGCAGTTAACATTGATAGGATACAGAATAGGATACATTGGAGAGGAATTCCTGGGCGTGGTTATGAAGGGCTAGACTTCATTAATTAAGGTGTAAAGGCCCACCCTAAACAGGGGTGGCATTCTTCAGGGGCTGAGGTCCTGGACTGAATAGAACTGGAGAAAGCAGGCTGAGCACCAGGATTCATCCCAGTGTGCTTCCTGATTGCAAATGCAGTGTGAGAAGTTGCCTCAAGCTCCTGCCGCCACCATGCCTTCCACCATGATGAGCTGTACCCTCGAACTGGGGCCAAAATAACACTCTCCTTTCTTCTTCTTTTTTAAATAATCTATTTTTATTTAATGTACATTGGTGTTTTGCCTGCATGTTTGTCTATGTCCAAGTGTCAGATTCCCTGAATTGAAATTCTAGACCTGGCATACACAGAAGTGGATGCTCACAGTCAGCTATTGGATGGAACACAGGGCCCCCAATGGAGGAGCTAGAGGAAGTATCCAAGAGCTGAAGGGGTCTTCAACCCTATAAGTAGAACAACAATACGAACTAACCAGTACCCCCAGAGCTCGTGTCTCTAGCTGCATATGTAGCAGAAGATGGCCTAGTTGGCCATCACTGGGAAGAGAGGCCCCTTGGTCTTGCAAACTTTATATGCACCAGTACAGGGGAACACCAGGGCCAAGAAGTGGGAGTGGGTAGGTAGGGGAGCAGGGTGGGAGGATGGTATAGGGGACTTTTGAGATAGCATTTGAAATGTAAATGAAGAAAATACCTAATAAAAAATTGGAAAAAGTTTTAAAAAAGAAATTCTAGACAGTTGTGAGCTGCCATGAACCCATGGCTGAGAATTGAACCCATGGTCTCTGGAAGAACAGCCAGTTGAGTTGTCTCTCAACCCAACAGTTTCCTTTCTTAAGGGACTCTATTTTGGGGTACTTTGTGACAACAAGAAAGTAACACACACACATTCACTGAAGTCAAACTTGAAATTACCAAATACAGGTAAAATCAAGATAATATTTGGTTGCAAAACCTAGCATAAACATTGATCACATTGTTTCAAATTGAGGCCTTCAGGTGACCCTATATGTGTTGGTTAGTAATTAGTCTTATGGCTTGCAACACCTAGACATTTTAGGGTGTGAGTGGGGCTGAAAAACAATATAAGATTTTTTTTAAGACCTCATCTTTCCTTTTTGGAAAGCCGGACAGTGTGCAGAAACGAATCTGTGTCATTTCGGAATCAAAGAGTACTGTATTTTTAACCAAAAATTATTTTGACAAAGCTTTATGTAATTGTTTAGACTATGGTGTCCACACTCACTTCTTGCCTGCTCTTTTTTACTTCAGCAGATATATAAGAAGTAAGTGCTTATCTTTGGCCAGCTGGATTCTATGTCTAAGAGACTATATTACTAAAATTTTGATGTATTTTTTCAATAAATTAGTACATATTTTTGAATGTTTTGAGATGATTCAGACATGCCCATGTACTGCTCCCTGCCTGTCCTTCTGTCTGTCTGCTCACACATCTGTCTCTCACTGCTGTGGTTGGGACACAGGCCCTGCCAGCAGCTATCCCAGCTCCCTGCTTTGCCAAATCCAGCTGTGTAGCTGCCAGAAAGTGGCTCTGAAACTCGATGTTCTGAGATCTAAACTGAGAGTACCATGCAATAGGATTGCTACAGGAATTAAACGAGTGTACAGATTAAGTCCTTAAAATTGTTCTTGCCAACAAATGTAGCTCTCAATATGTTCATTTGGTACACATTAACATGACTATCCACATCTACCCACAGGAGTTTGAATAAAAATAAAGTACGTGTTTGTAATCAGTCCTGGAGAGGCTGAGGCAGGAGGCTTCCATTATACACAAAAGACATGAGTGTTCTTTAATTATGAAGATCCTTTCAGGTATGCATGTAAGTAAATATTTATTTCGCTGAAAATAATGACTTTGTATTTCACAATATTAATATACGATTTCCTTGCTTGTGTACTTCTAGTTGCCTCAATATATATCTCCTTTAATAATATCTCAAGAAACAAATTTCTATGCATGTGTTTGGCATGTGTGCAATGGTATTTCTATAAAGTAGACTTCTAAAAATAGAATTATTCAGCTAAATGACTTTAGTTGGTTGGTTTTGTTTTTTGAGTCAGGGTCCTGCTCTGTAGCTGACCCTAAACTCCTAATCCTCCTGCCTCAGCCTCTCCAGTACTAATTAAAGACATGCTAGTTCTTCATTTAAAAAAAAAAGTTTGGGGGGCACCTTTGGATTTTTTTGAGACAAGATCTCTTGCAGTCCTCAAACTCACTATGTTGACCTTAAACTCACTGTGAGACCAAGAAAGTCCCTGAACAATTCATCCTCCTGCCTCCATCTCCTAAGGGGTAGAATAAATCCGAGGCAGGAGCTTGGCTGGAGTCTTAAGATTTTCTCTAACTACATTCATCACTTTGCCCATTTTTCATACTTAATAACTCCATTTTAAGAAACTTTCATTTGAAAAAATAAAATTAAATAAATAAATAAATAAACAAACAAACAAACAAACCTTTTCCGGTCTGATGCATAAAACACCTATCTCACCCTTTAGAAGTTCACTATCTGGTTACTAGTGAAATCGAGCATCATTCTATGGATTTGTTGCATAAGCTTATTTTGCCTAGAAACTTAATAGTATGCTATTTATATGTGCGACTTCTAAACTAAGCATTCTCATTGTAGTTATGAGTCATAAAAATTAAAATTTCCATTTGTGAGCCTTGCAGACATGTCATTTATTTTCCTCTTATACTTCCCCTAGAATGCGTTCCTGATCACATGTTTAATAGTGTTTCTATCTACTGTGTTATAAAAATGGTGGCTCTTTTTCCTCTTTGGACTTTTGCCCCATTTGGAATATATTTGTGCTATCACGTAATATAGCAGCTTAATCTTTGTCCAAAGTGATAATCACATTCCTCAGTATGACTTGTTTAATAATCCACATATAGATACTAAGTTGAAGCAGGGTATTTTCCATACATAAAATTCTTACTTTGTATCTTTCTATAATAACTGTGGGCCATGTTTCCCCTTCATTTGACACATTATCACTTGTCTGTTTGCTTGTTTGGTTTAGATTTTTGTTTTATTTCACAAAACTTATCAATGCTCTTATATTTTTCCACAGAAGCCTAAGAATGAATTAAACATCAAATTTTATCATTGATATTATCTACCCTCTGAGATGTGGTATTATCTCAGTATTTGTTCACATATTAGTTTATAGTTGGAAATCATATTTCAGATTATTATAAAAACTCTTTATAAAAACTTTATAATAGAATATCATATATAAACAAATAATTAATTATACATGGATTTAATCTCAGCACTCAGGAGGTAGAAGCAGGTGGGTCTCTGTGAGTTTGAAGTAAGCTTGGACTACCTAGAGTTCCAGGTTAACCATGGTTACATAATGAACAAACAAACAAATGAAAAACCAAACAAAAACAAGTAGTCGTTAATGAAAGAAAGGATGTAAGAGGCAGTATCCATGGGCTTGATATTAGCAGGATCATTCTAAACCCTTTCAAGCACAGCTCTGATCCTTTGCACAACTCTGACCTGTGCGTTTGTCTATGTTACAGGCTACAGAACAGGAACAGAGCCCCACAAACACTAGATGTAGACCTAGAACCGGAATCTAAGCAGGTTGCTTAAGTCCAGACCCCAACAGTACAACTTCTGTGACTGACCTGCATCTGTGACTGAAAGGCCAAATCTTTTAAATTCAGACTCCATCTTAGAGAAACTAACCTAAGTTTGAACTCGAGAAAATTAACAGGCCAATACCTAGCATTAGTTTCCAAGTTGCTCTCCAACAAAACCCAAACCTAGCTCCAGTCTCTAGTCTAACCCCCAACAGGCCAGCTTCTCTAGATTATACCCTCAACAAGACCAGCATCTCCAGGTAACTCCCCCAACAAACCTACGCCCCCATGTTACAAGCCTGTCCCTGTCTAACAAACACCAATGCAGAGGGATGCAGAAACTAAGTTTACGGTATGACTCCCAACACCAGCCAATTATGATAAAGGCCATAGTAACTTCCCAATTAGATGCTTGCACACTCACCACCACCCCACCACCTCCCTGCTTCCCGCTTTCTATAAAGCCTTACCCTGATAGATGTTCGGGGCTACTCATCACCAAAACTGTCCTGCATGATGGCAGCATTCTGAGCGGCCCGAGCTAGCTCAAATAAAAAGGCCCGACTGTGATTGCATCTGATCAGCTGCTGTCTGTTTTGGGGGGGGAGGTGTTCAACCCTTCCCTGTCACTACATGACACTATTCTATTGTTATAGCTATCAGTTTGTTTACAACTAGAAAGATTCCAGTTCTAGAACATCAGAGTCCAGTCAGAAGGTGGGGAAAGGAGGGACTTAGATCTGGCATCATGGAGCCATTTGGGAAGCAGTCTGGTGATATTTAGTGAGGATTGCAGATGTATTCTAATACTTTAATTACTTCGTGTGCTCTCAAGTTCTTTTTGTGTAGGAGTGTTTCCCAGATGCTCCTTGTAGATACATCAGGAGACGTGGACAATGACACTTGCTAGATCTTACTTGTAGAAAGAAGTGGAAACAGTGCCGGGGTATAGCTCTGATGATAGAATGTTTGTCTAGCAGGCATACAACCCTGGGGGTTCGATCCCCAGACTTCATAACTGTGGAGTGGGATACAGACCTAATTCTGGCACCTGAGAGGTGGGGGCAGGAAGATCAAGGTGATCTTCACTTACATAGTAAGTTTGAGTCTAACACGAAGCTCTGTGAGAACTTTTCCCCTAAAGACAGACAAACAGACAAAGAAGCTGAATGCAACTAAGGAGAATAAGGAAACGTATAATTACAGTGTGGGAGGTAGATGCTTGTAAGAAGAAAGATGGACAGAGTCAGTGGAAAGAACAACGCGGAAGGGAGGGCAGCATAGGCAGGTTTCTAACTTATAAAGTCAATTAAATAGAGCTGTGAACGTATGTGATGAAGAAAGCATGCTTATATTAGTAAAAATGAATGTCACAGATTGACATGTTTGCAATGACTGTAACACATTGGAAATGTGGAAGGGCTTACAGTAACTGAATGTGAGAGGGTGAACAGTAAGGACAGGAAGGGGAATGAAAATGGAGCCAGGCAATAAAACGTGAGAGCAGGAAGAAGCCAAGTCAGTAGTAAATGTGACTCATGTTAAGCTGGAAGCCTGATGACTCAGATCTGTGGACCCAGGGCCTTATGACACAGAGGAAGGAAGATCAAAAGTTCAAGGCCATTCTAGGCTACAGAGAGTTCAAGGACAACCTGGGCAACTTAGAGAGAGCCTGCCTCAAAATAAAAAGTAAAAAGATGTCTGGGAGAATACTAGACTAGCATACATGAGATCTTAGGTTGAATCCTCAGGACAAAAAACAAATAGCAATCAAACACCACAAGCCAAAGACGTGCACGGATTCAGTTCTGCACATCTGATAACCAAAGTCATCACACAACACAAAATAAAATAGGAGGAAAGATTTTCAAACATGACAGGAGGGATGGCACACACATATAATCCCTTCGCTGCCAAGGCCACAGCAGAAGGAAGAAAGTTCCAGATTAACTGAGGTTACATAGTAAGACCCTATCTCAAAAAAAAAAAAAAAAGAAGTTTTTACATTTTTTTCTGTATTTAAATGGCAAACTTTGAAATGTCTGTATGCCTGTGTCCAAACTTTACAGTTGCCACAAGAAAAGAAAAGAAGAGAAGAGAAGAGAAGAGAAGAGAAGAGAAGAGAAGAGAAGAGAAGAGAAGAGAAGAAAAGAAAAGAAAAGAAAAGAAAAGAAAAGAAAAGAAAAGAAAAGAAAAGAAAAGAAAAGAAAAGAAAAGAAAAGATACTTAAGGATATAGGGAAAGCGTGAGGACTCGATTGAGAACATTATTGAAGTTAAAATAGTGGTTCGCATCCTATTATTTCTTCTGTATACTTTTAGCTTCAGTGACAAAAGAAAAAAAAATCTTTAACTCAGGAAATGTTTCACATGGACTGTGAAACCTGAGTTACTCATTGACTATTTTATTACCATCTGGTTTAAGAATGTGTAGAGAAATACACATTGTATTTATGACCTAGATTCTTTACAGCCTAACAAACTCTCACCGTGAAAACATTCAAATGAGTGTTAAGAATAGTATGCTTCCTATAGCATGGATTATTATTATCTGCCCATAGGTATTCTAACAAGCCATGGAGTATATTTACTTATTGAGATACGTGCACAACGCATAGAACATGGCTTGCTGAGTGTTTTGAGCAGAAGCAAGCAAACAGAGCAAGCTTCCTCTTTGCAGCAGCCAGTGGTCTTGGCCGCTATCCTCTTGCACTGATGTTTTTCTGGCTTCGTTTTTCATATTTTTTTACCTTTTGAGATTATAATATAATTCCATCACTTCCCTCTTCTTTTTCTTCTCTCCAGCTCCTCCTGCATACATCCCTGTGTCAAATTCATGGCCTTTTTCTCTTTATTTGTTGCTCTTTATTGTTTAATATGAATATAACCTGATCAATCTGTATAATGCTACTTGTATGTATGTTTTAAGACTGACCAATAGGTATTGAATACCCAGTTGATGTGCTTGTCCCTGAGGAAGACTTCTTTCCTTCTCTCAGAGTTCCTTAGTTTGTCTGTACTTCTTTGTGTAAGGCTGAGGTCTAATAAGCCTTCCCCCTCTGCACTGGCATTTTTATTATGACTTCAATACTGGATTAAATAATAGCAAAGAAATATTGATATGTGCATATTCATCAAAAATAGGTAAAATGATAAAAACTTCATTCTCATTTAGAGATAGAGTGAAAATATTTGTGAATAGAATGATTTATGTTCACATATTTCAAGAATAAACTTTGAAAGGGCAGGTGAAATAGAACTGTCCAAGTGATAATAATTATTATGCTGAGTGCTTGGCAGAGAGGGCTCTTGGTCCTATGAGTCCTACAATGTTTAAAGATCTTGACTATATATTAAAAGGATAAATTTGAACATTATGTAGTTTCAAAAATCATTAAACTGTAATTTCCATGGGTTGCACGTAGGGCGACATGGCTAGATGTATTTGTAGGACTCTATGGTCCTGAATCTGAACCGACATTTTTGTGAGTGAGAATTCCTTGAAAGAAGCTATGTCTGCAAAGACTGAGTTGAACTGCAGTGATGTGGAGAGGTTGGAATGTTGCAGGTCCACAGGCTAATTACCTTATCTTGGGCCAGCGTTAGTAGCTGACTGTGGATCAGCTGGTTCTCTCCCACAAATCATGAGCCAAACTCTTAGTGGCTTTGGGACAGCTTTCAAGATCCTTCAAGTGCACAGCCATGGGCTGCATTTTTGATTCTGTATGCATAAAAAATATGGAAAATTCAAAATAATTATTGTGCCAAACATTACATATACATTGCTATTTGTTACAATTAAGTATGAACATTATCCCAGAGTAAGAATACATAATTCTTAGTGAGTGCCTTCTGTAAACATTTTAAGTATTTTATTATGTATAGTATAATTTATAACATGTACATATATAGATATTTTATACACACATTATATTGATGAAACTATATATATTATCATCATATGTATAATACATATATTCATCATCTTATGGAAGGGTGTGTGAAGAAAGTTATTAATTTTCAGTGGCCACAGAGCTGTATAAGCAAACTGCTTGGAGATGAATTCTGGGTAGAACTCATTTTTGTTGCAGTGTTTAGTTTCTGAAGCACTCGCTCTACTGAGAGCATTCAGATCAGGCAAAGGTAAGAACCAGGCTTTAGAGAGTCTTTCCATTGCTGAAATCTACCTCCCTAAGTACGTACTGGACGTACATATCCATTTGTGATACAGGTCTACAGATTGTGATGTAGAGAAAGAAAGACTTTTAAGTTGAAGAATTCTTTTTCTTCGAAAACAGTTAAAAACTAATTGCTGTTTCTTCATGTCTACAAAAATTGTCCTTTGTGGTTGAATACAATATTAAAACATTTGCATACAGAATTAAAATATTCGAATTAGATGGTAAGACTCCATTATGAAGAAAACACACACTTTGGTTGGAGAACACAAACCAGAATAGACCTGAACTCCTAGCTTTCTCTCTGCTAGATGGCTTTCACAGTGCTGGAAGGTTTTTCATAGGCAACTGGGGGAGAAAAATCAGCAATCACCTTCCCAAGCTGGGGATCTTGCATGTTACATTACAATGGGTTAAGGAAGATGCACCAATCAGTACAATAGTGGCACAAATTTTATGAGGCAAAACTCATAAAAAACTGCCACAAATCATTATTGAGGCAGTCCTTGTCAAAAAGACAAAAAAAAAAGTGTTCTCAAAGTATTGAACTTTCTATCAGAACTGTCCCAAAGGGCACTCACTATAAGCTGCCGATCAGAATCTTTGTGGAAAAGTCAGTTCTCTGACAGTGAATTCAAGCCCAGGTCATCCTTAGGACATGTTAACGAAGGTCATTTTCGTCACTGCCTCAATTTCTTCATTATGAATAGCTTTAGCAAGTCCAGGTTAAATCACTATCACTGTGCACCCTTTTCTTAAAGGCACTTCTGTCAGTATTTTCCCCAAAGCTGCATTTCTTATCTAGTATCATCGTGATGTTCTTTCTCCATCTTACCCTACGTGGGCATTCATTTAGAGACCAAAGATATCAATTCAACTACCTGCTCTTGGAAAAAGAAAAAGAGCTTAATCTGTAGTAAGCAGATGGAGGAAGAAGGAGGAAGAGGAAGGAAGAGGAGGAGGAGGAGGAACCTCACAATGCTAAATGCTCACAAACTTGAAAGGCCAGTTAACTTCACTCTTCACAGATACTTTTGCGCTCTGTGAGGCACTCAGCTTTTCAAGTGGAGTCAGTCATTGAAGCACACTTTTTGGCTGTCTTTTACTACTTTATTTGGCACAGGGACTCCATAGAGAACACATGACAAAACTCTCTGAAGTATCTCTATTAGAAGACGCGACGTCAAAGGAAGTAGGTCAAAGGAAGTAGACACAGCACAGAGACATACCCAGGCCCAAAGGATCAAGGACTACTGAAAGACATTTTATGGTGTAGAAGCTGAAGGGTCTTAAGGAACAGAATAACATGACGTAAAATACATTTCAAACGAATCAAATAACCACTGTTATTCTGAGACTAGATTTGTGCTGGTCCTGGGACTCCAGATGGGAGGCTACATCAAAAATTCAGACAAAAGACAGTGGGACTTAGACCAGTGTATTTACTAGAGGCTTTGAACAGTGCTTAAGCTTGTGAGGCAGCAGCGTATAGGTTAGGAAATAAAAGAGACAAGGTTACTACATGCTGAGATGAGAAGCCCATGAGAGGATGGAGAGGGAGATGAGAGGTGAATTTTGACTTTACAGAGCTAAGGATTATTGGGTTTTGTAGAGAGGTGCCAAATAGGTTGTCATCGGCAGCCCATAATCCAAGAGTCTAGGTTTAGAAGATATACCAAGGTGAACCATGTACATAGGAAATCATAAGTAAGAAGATAGCCCTAACAGCAGTAAGGATGGGTAGGGTTGCCTAGGGCATGTATGTAGATGAGAAAGAATGAGGCAGGCTAATTAAGTCCTGGGGCATTTCAACCTCTCCACTCACATTTCCAGAGTAAGTTCACCATAGGAATGTACTGAAACCACTATTTGCTACATTTCTGCATTTGTTCTTCTAAAGAATATAATCCTGTCCATTGATCATCTGTTAAAACGCTAAGGAACCTGAATGGGCAGGGAATCCTTTCTTAAATGGTAGAATTCACTGCCTCACCTTTCCAGAGATACTGAGTCCAGTTTGACCATATTTTGGCTACTTTTCATAGGGAATGAACCCAGAAGACGATAAGATGACTCAGTCTGACCTTTCCTTTTCTCCTCTATGAAATGATTATCAAACCTCAACCAGAAACAAAACAGCACTGGTCAGTCGTTCGCTTCCTTTTCCCGAGTGTTTCTAAACAGCCTTTTAGAAAATGGTCCCTATGGTAAAGAGGAACTTTCCAGCACCTTGAAACTGTGGGCTGTCCAAGCCTGATTATCTTCAGGGTAGTCATTTAATGTCTTATTCTGGGATGTCTTCTATTTTTTTTAATGTATTTGAAAGGCTTGGACTACTAATGTATCAGGAAAACATAAAAACGAAAGATTCCACTGTTGATTTCACATGCCATAAATACAATAAAGTTTGTTGCAGCCCCTATGTGACTTAGTGTGTTTCCCTTGGCTCTTTCCCCCTTAAAAATAAACACTATAATAAACTACCTGTCATTACCCTCCGATTCTCAAACTAACATGTTTCTAGGAACAATTATTTGCCTGTGCCATAAACAAAACCCTTCCTACCCTTTTCATTGGCTATTACCCACTAGGAAAGTACTCATTTGATTCTGAGCAGCTTCAGCTCTGGTCGCCACACTGTCTTCTAGCTCTTAAATAAAATCCTTTTTATGTGTACCCAATAATTATGCCTCTGTACACAGTAGTGTGGTCACCCTTCAAGAGACTATGTAACATACAGACCTCTTTTTCTCTGAAGGACTTGGACATTTAATTACAGTATCTGCCTTAGAGAGGCTGAGTGGTGAAAATTAATAAGCTTTATTTTTTCCCTTGTCTGCCTCTCCTTAGGTAATCTCAGCCTAGAGCATCTCCTGAACTCTGAGCAGCAACAGAAAGTAAAAGTTCTGCAGCCTCTCATTCATAGTTGCAAGATCCAAACTTCACAAATGAAATTCAAACCCTTTGACAATAATCGCATCCTTGTTGCAACAGGGAAGTCTCGAGTTTCACAACTCTGCGTGAAAACGTGTTGTTTTAGGAATTTCTTGTGTCTCTGGGAGAGTGCAAATTTCTCTGGCATCCAGGCTAGTGCCACAGCTCATCAGCATCCCCCTTAGAAGATGCTCCGGTCATCTAGGGGGGATTTCAGGACATCTTATGTTGTTTTTCTCCATCAGCTTTCTGGAAGAGCAGCAAAGAAAGATGAGAACAGACTACAGCGCTGGCTTTGGAAAAGGCAGAGGCTTTGCTTTCAGGTCACTCATGAGTAGTACTGCAAGTCTGACTGCTAAACGTTATCCACGCCATCTCTACAAGGCAGCTATCTGGAGCCAAACTCGGAAAGGCGTGGGGGTGGGGGGAGGGGGAGGCTGAGCATGACCACAGCTGTGATAAGGGATGAGAACTTTACTGAGCTAGTCAAGTTTGAGGGGTTTTTGTTGGGTTTTTTGTTTGTTTGTTTGTTTGTTTGTTTGTTTGGTTGGTTGGTTTTTTTGTTTTGGCTTTTTTTAGGGGGTGGGGGGGAGGGTTCAAGACAGGGTTTCTCTATGTAGCCCTGGCTGTCCTGAAACTCACTCTGTAGACCAAGCTGTCCTCAAACTCAGAAATCTGCCTGCCTCTGCCTCCCAAGTGCTGGGATTAAAGGCATGTGCCACCACTGCCTGGCCAAGTTAGAGTTTTTGTTGTTACTGTAAAACACAGATCTCACTTCAAAGAGAAGAGAGAGTTTGCTCTGTTTCAAATATGAACATGGCCTTAGAAATATGGATTCAGGTTGACACGAGGGCAGAAGCGGTTACGTGAGCTTTTATAGTCACAGGACCAAAAAAAAAAAAAAATCAAACAAGCTACTATATAGATCAAGGCCTTGGCAAAGACACAGAAGTGGACTTAGGTGGTCATGTTACAACAAAGCAGGAAAAAAACCTCTGCTACAGGTTCCAGATGTTTCCTAATGACATCATTAGCTTTGAGGTTGGTAGACGCTTAGTGGTCTATTAAGTTAATGTATTTCAGAAGTTTTATTTGATAGTAAGAAGGTTGTCAGATACAGACATGGGCAATAAATAGCCATTAAGAGGTTAAAGATGGCCCAGCATAATTTTGACTATGAATCTTCAATACTCCACCTTACCACAATCACAAAGTTCTAATCAGTCCATCAGCCTTATAGAATATTTATCACAGATGTAACTTTTTTCTGGGGTCAATGTACATGTAACTGAGAACAACAGTGCAACATGAGTGTTCTGCAGTGTCTTCTTGAATAAACATTTTTAACTCAGTTCCTAATGGGGGCTTTGGTTTCCTAGTCTATAAATTATAATAAAAATGCTGGTAGTTGTAACACCTAACTCATCATGTGTTCTAAGGAAATTCAGAGAAGTCATACAAACTTGACTGTGAGGTGGTCAATGTGCAAAAGTCCATTTAACCATGCTAGCATCAAAGAGTCCTGGTTTTCACACTTAGACACTTCCTTCGCTATCCACACCAGGGTGACACAGTAGTTGAGTGGACACAGTCATGTTACCATGGGGTTTCTTAGAGGCAAGAAGATTTTTGTTTTGTATAAAGTGTGGATACTTCATTCTTCCTTAGAATAGGGAACAAAACACCCATGAAAGGAGTTACAGAGACAAAGTTTGGAGCTAAGACGAAAGGATGGACTATCCAGAAACTATCCCCTACCCAGGGATCCATCCCATAATTAGCCACCAAACCCAGACACTATTGCATATGCCAGCAAGATTTTGCTGAAAGGACCCTTGATATAGCTGTCTCATGTGAGTCTATGCCAGTGCCTGGCAAATACAGAAGGGGATGCTCACTGTCATCTATAGGATGGAACACAGGGCCCCCAATGGAGGAGCTAGAGAAAGTACCCAAGGATCTGAAGAGGTCTTCAACCCTATAGGTGGAACAACAATATGAACTAACCAGTACCCCCCCCCCCCCGAGCTTGTGTCTCTAGCTGCATATGTAGCAGAAGATGGCCTAGTTGGCCATCATTGGGAAGAGAGGCCCCTTGGTCTTGCAAACTTTATATGCCCCAGTACAGGGGAATGCCAGGGCCAAGAAGTGGGAGTCTGTGTGTAGGGGAGCAGGGCAGGGGGAGGGGAGAGGAAACTTTTGAGATAGCATGTAAATAAAGAAAATATCTAATAAAAAAATAAAAATAAAAAAATTTTAAAAGATTTTTGTTAAAAAAAAAAGCCCTCTTAGCTGAGATACCTACGTGTTAAGAAGATGTAAACATGGTATATGTTCTGATTCTTCAAAAGAGTTTTTAATCTTGTGTTAGTTGGGGGTTCTATTGCTTTGCTAATCATCATGACCAAAAGTATCCTGGGAAGAAATGGTTTATCTCAGCTTACAGTTGTTGTCCGTCATGAAGGCAAATCAAGGCAGGAATTCTAACAGGTCTATGGAGACAGAAATGAAGCAGAGGCCCTGGAAGAATGTTCCTTACTGGCTTGCTTCTCCTGGCTTGCTCATTTTGTTTTCTTATACACCCCATGACTGCCGGCCATGGGGTGGCACCCCCCACAATGGGCTGGGCACTCCCGTATGAATCATTAATCAAGAAAATGCCCCACAGGCTTGTTCACAGGCCAATCTGAGGGAGATGTGTCTCCAACTGTGGTTGGTTGCCTTTTCTCAGATGAGTCTAGCCTGTATCGTTTGGACACAAAACCAACCAAGACAAGCCCCAAAGTTCAAACTAAGAGATAAGTGCTTATGATTCATAGAGAAACTACCAGAAGCCACAAACCTATAGGGCTTTCTCAAAGATGGATTTGGCCAGAGTGTCTACTCAAGTTCCATCCAAATTAACGATTGAAATTCTGAAAATGTTTGGCTTTCCTTCTCATAGATACTATTATCTCTGGAGGAAAGACCACTCTGATCCCTAGAAAGCCAATTTATGAGTGTCAGTAAAATATTTGTGAAGATTTTGACAGTCTGTAGATGAAGCAGGCAGCAGCCACATTCCAGATACATATTTGTTGCACTACAGGAAATGCAGAGCCCATTCTGGTGACCCCTCAGCGTGGTGTGGAACCTTCTGTGGAGAGGTGGTTCATTGTAAAGAGAGAGAAAGAGAGAGAGAGAGAGAGAGAGAGAGAGAGAAAGAGAGAGAGAGAGAGAGAGAGAGAGAGACGCAAAGGGTGGGATCATTTGTGTTTTCCCATCTCTTGGCCTGCATGGAGCATCCTATAGACGTAGGAAATTGATGAGCAGCTGGTTCTTGTAATCCCGTGGGTGCTCAAACCAAACAGGTTATTCCCAGGGCCTCTGAAGATACCAGTAAGAAGTAGCCAGCCAAGGCTGGACTCAGGGTGAATTCTGGAGGCAGAGGCTCAAGCAGGGACTCAGAGTGAGTTCTGAACTCACTCTTCCTCAGATGACCTTAAAGAATATCCAGTACCAAGAAAAATGAACGAAAATGTCCTCCTGAAGCCAGTCACTGCTTAGACACCAGCAATATAGAGGTGCCAGCGGCCATTCACAGATATTTTCTTCTCTCTCTCTCTCTCTCTCTCTCTCTCTCTCTCTCTCTCTCTCTCTCTCTTTCTCTCTCTCTCTCTTTCTCTCTCTCTCTCTCTCTCTCTCTCTCCCAGTTGTAAATAAGATGCAAACAAGAAAAAGGGCATGTGGTGGAAAGAAATTGCAGAAAGACAAGAAAAGGACAACTTTCCCACGTTCTACACCTGAACTACAAAGCAGGCTTCTGCTTAGGAGAGTATAGAACATTGAACTGAGCGTGAGCCCCAAAGAGCTTTAAAATGAATGAGACCTTACTTAGTCTTCAATTTAAGGCAATGATAGCAGAAGTTCTAATTCAAAGATTTATTAAGGTCTTTCATTGTGGAGCGGTTTTGGTGCCGCTTCTAGGAACTCAGCATTTGTCACTGGGTTCTGACAAGGAAGTAGGCTCAGATAAAAATCTTAGAAACAGTGACCATGGGCTTTTTTTTTTTACTACTTTGCTGAATTACTACGTCATGTGATCTCTTCGCTTGCTACTTTACTTATTACTCTGTGTGATCCTATTGCTTACTACGTTACTTAATTATGATATTGTGTGATCTCCCTGTTTACTACTTCGCTTGGTTATCTTTGATCTAAGAACTGACCATGTTTTGGGGATATACCTGGAATGATATACAAGCAGGCTGGAGAGAAATAATGCTGCTTCAGCCTCAGAATGGGCTGGAGTCATGTCATAATTTTGTCTAACTGAGTTTCTTCTTTTTCATTCCTTCCTCGCTTGAGATCCTGTTGACTGACTGAGCTGGCTTGGTCATTACATATATGCAGAATGGTGTCCAGATAGATATTTGGTTCATTTGGTTTGGGTTTTGACTGGGGCATTGTGTAAGCCAAGCTGACCTCCAATACTTTGCATAGCTCAGACTGGCCTGAAATGTGTGGTCCTTCTGGCCCTGCTTCCCCAGTGCTGGGATTACACCTGTGCACCACCGCACCCAACTTGAAATAAAAATAGTGCCACAAAGTAACTATATTCCCAGTCAGAAATAATATACTTCCAAGACTCAGGAAGTCCTCACTGTGTTCATTCCCTTCAAATGAAGGGAGCCAGCTTCCTGATGCCCTACATTTGGACAAATGATTTCTGCATGTGACTAGAACCTTACTATGAAATAATGTGTCTGATTGTTTTCTTTTCTTTAGCGTCCTTTTCTTTTGTTTGAGATGGGTCTCATTATGTAGCTCTGACTGGCCTGGGGCTTGCTATGTAGATCTGCCTGATCTCAAACTCACAGAGATCTGTCTGATTCTGCCTCTGGAGTGCTGGAATAAAAAGCATGCCTGACTGATTTTTTTTTTCAGTTCCATTAGTAAGTTTATGGACATTATATATGAACTTATAGCAATAATTGTTTATTTTCCATATCATGTTATAATCCCTTGCATAACTAATACCACTTTATCCATTCTGTTACCCACTGACCCTGGACTTATCTCTGCTTTAAAGGTTAACAAAACAATTTCCTTACGGATATTCCTACATATATACTTCAGTGCACATATGTGTGTGCATATCTTTCTTGTATTGATTAACTAAACATAACTACAATGAAATCCTGCATCATAAATTATATATACACATTTAACATTAGAGAAATGTGTCAAATAATTTTCCAAATTACATTCTTTGAATGTTCAAGCAGTGCACAGGCTTCTAGTTCATGTCTCACACCACTCGGTCCTTCACAGCAGTTATCTCTTCCAGTTCAGCTCTGTGGGACAGAGAGTATTGCAGCCATTGCGTACCTAATTGAATTGTCCTGATAAGCATATTTTGATATCTTGTGTTGTTCACCTACGCTCTCTGGAATCCCTTTTATTATGGTAGATTGTGCACCTATTTCCTTCACTGCTCACTCTATACCGATCACTCACAAACACAAATGAACTCTGGCAGACAACCCACTCTCTCTATGTTCATCTGACCCTCTTGGAAACAGCCGTCAGATGTCACATGACAGCATCTTCTATGCTTCCCTCACACTCATAGATTAACATTTCTGAATGAGTATTGAATTAGCACAAACTATAGCCCTCTCTTCACCCAGAAAGCTTTAAGTTTGAACCGTTCTAGACATAATATATTTTTTTTACTTTACAAATTTAAAATGTTTTAAGTGTTCATTCATAAAATATGTGTATAGCAATTACTAAGTGGTCTTGCCCTGCTCCAAATGTTTTATGAACAGACTTTTCTGAGAAATCAAATTTCATAAGAATCCTACAAACATCCTACAGATGAGAAAACTATACCAGGCAGTGAGTAAGTTGCCCACAATCACACAAAGCCTTATCACTGAACAGTTGTGTGCCATATGACATCTTGATAGTGGTTCCAAGGTGCTAAGAACTCTTCTCTAGTGTTGCCTTAGCCCTCGGTGTTCTTCTGCGTGAATATTCATGGGTGTAGAGTGATGCAGGTGTGAACAAACCCATTGTCCTACAAAGAGTAGCGCACATGATAGTATACACTTACCACAGAGTATAGTATACTTGATGCCAATGATAATTGCATATATTACTGTTCTAAGTATTTGTATGCTTTTTTTTTTTAAGGCATTCTCACTGTGTAGGCCAGGCTAGCTTAGCTCACTCTCTTCAGCCTCCCCAGGAAATGGAATTGTGGGAACATGCCAGCCTCCCAAGGAAGTGGACCGTTGGCACATGCCACCACGTTCAACTTTCTACTGCGCTTTCTATTGTTGTTTTAGGTGCATTCCCTGCACTTAGGCTTTTGTTCATTTGTTTGTTTTATTTTATACTGTTGTTTTTCTAGGTCAGTTGAAGGAGGCTATAGGCAGGCTCTGGATACATGATTGCTGCAATGCAGAAAATGTGAAGCCTTCAGGAATATGGACTCGGTTAGACATGAATGACATGTTCCAATGCAGAAGCAGTTCCATGAACTTTTATAGTCATGGAACAACAAAAAAAAAAAATCATAGATCAAGGCATTTTCCAAGTACACTGTTGAGGACTTGAGGTAAGGAGGTTACAGCAAAGCAGGAAACCCGCCCCTAATGGTTTTAGATGTTCTCTGATGGCGTTCTTGGCCTTCGCATATCTAATAGCTGCTTCCTGGGCTGTTCTGTTCATTGTGACCTTCTCAGTAGTGGCAGCGAGACATAACCCAGCACTGCTGCCTGCTGAGATCCACACTGCTGAGTCCCTACGCCACTAAAGCTGGATCATGAATTCTGCCACAGAGAGGAACTCCAGGAGCAGTGAGAATGAAACAGAGTTTATTAAATAGATAGAAACGGGTTGGAGACATGATCCAGCACTTAAAAGCACTGGCTGCCCTTCCAGAGTTCAATTCCGAGCAACCACATGGCATCACACAAACATGTATAATGGGTCCTGGGGGGGGGGGGAGGTTGTTAGTCTTTTTTTTTAATTGCTTTTCTTTGTTTTGCATCAAAGACCACACCAAGCCGCAAGTCTGTCTGTCTCTCTGTCTCTGTGTCTGTCTCTGTCTCTCTCTCCTCCCAGAAGATCCAGATATAGACCTCTCAGCTACTTACCAGACCATGTCTACCTGTATGCTGCCATGTTCTCTGCCATGATAACAATGGATTAAACCTCTGAAACATCAAATGTTTTCCTTTATAAGCGTTTCAGTACTCATGATGTCTCTTCACAGCAGTAGAATGCAGACTCAGACAAACATCCTTCCTCAAGCTTCTGTTGCCTTTCATGAAGACAGACTGACTGGGCGTTAAAGTCCAGAAGATAAAGCATGGTAATTGCCACCATTATATATTTATATTCACATCCACATGTTTACATATACAATCCTGGTCTTGGATTTTTTTGTTGTTGTTGTTGCTAGTGCATTCTAAGGAATAAAGTTTGATATTATATCAGCTTTGTAAATATTGAGAAAGTGTTGGGTTTTTTTAATCACTTTTCTTTGTTTTACACCAACAGCGCTGGTTACTTTAAGCAAGAATAAGTAAACAAATATAAACATTTTCAATACCTATTTTATTTGTCAGGGGAAAAAAAATCTCTCAAGACAATAAACAATTTGGCTCCAAATAAGCATACTTCACTTGTTGTTTTGGATGCCCTTGCTTGAAACACTGCTAGGAAATATAACACAATCTGTCCAGGTCACTCACTGCATCGATTGTGTGGCTGTTCCTGACTCTCCACCAGCAGGAAATGTAACTGGAGTTCTCTCCTTTCCCTTGTCCTCATACTTTCCCAGGTCCTTTTATCCTGCCTTAGTCCTAGAAGCAATAAGCATATATCATAGAGCCCAGGCATGCAGCAGACATGGATACCACCCATGTAAAAACAACAATCAAAATCATACAGGAGTTTACTTCTCAATATATACCTACAGTTAAGCAACATGAATGACTTAACTATCATCAAAATCATAAATAATAATCAAATCAAAGTGATATCAGTGGCTGTGTCCATATATGTCATATTTTATAATGATCTAAAACCCGAGAAAATAGATTCAAATTTCTAAGTAAAAAATTCAATACCACACAATTCCAGGTCAACTGGAGTCCTGTATGAATCTGCCATTGGTTCCCTTGTCATAGGCTGTGTCATGCTCTATAAGTAAAGAGTCACATGAGAACCGAGAAGGCACAAGGTGACTCAGGTTCCAGGATCACCTCTAAGGTGAGAAGACATGACCGCCATTCCATAGGTAAAGGCCTGAGAGTCTGTGTGCAACATGCCCAGGGAGAGCACATTCCAAGGGAGATTGCTGTCCAGGCTTCCTACCTTCTAACATCACCCCTCTGCTTCCTGTTGTCTGATTTTGGTTTCCCGGAAGCAGACACTGAATCCAAATGCTGCTGAAAATAGAGGTGGCTCTCAAAACAAAGCTGAGAGTGTGGGCGAGTCAGGAAAGCCAACAGAGTACAAATTGAACTTTGACCCCTGTACTGGCTGGTTTTGTGTGTCAACTTGACACAGGCTGGAGTTATCAAAGAGAAAGAGCTTCAGTTGTGGAGGTACCTCCATGAGATCCAACTGTGGGGCATTTTCTCAATTAGTGATCAAGGGTGGGAGGGCCCATTGTGGGTGGGACCATCTCTGGGCTGGTAGTCTTGGGTTCTCAAAAAAAGCAAGCTGAGTAAGCCAGGGGAAGCAAGCCAGTAAGAAACATCCCTCCATGGCCTCTGCATCAGCTCCTGCTTCCTGATCTGCTTGAGTTCCAGTCCTGACATCCTTTGGTGATCAACAGCAATGTGGAAGTGTAAGCTGAATAAACCCTTTCCTCCCCAACTTGCTTCTTGGTCATGATGTTTGTACAGGAATAGAAACCCTGACTAAGACAACCCCGTGGGGGAATTCTAGGGAACAGTGTCAAGCAACAGTTTTAGCGACTGATGGATGGACATTACTTGGGAACCTCTGGTTCTCCTGACCTGCTGTGGACAGCCCCAGCTCCCAGACAGAGACTTGGGAAAGTATATACAAATGCTTTCCTGTGGAAGCCTGACAAAAATGTTCTCCAGTCATAAACATTGGGAGGAGAAACATGAGTGGTCCCTAGTACTTCTGAGAACTCTAAAATGGTGACAGTCTACTGATAAGTTTCCAAAATTCATTAAAACCTGGGGACCTAATAATGATTGGGTCTTTCAATATCCACTTAAAATGCTGTGAGCACCAAGTAAATACTTCACCTGATATTATAGTTTTTCTAGGCTAGAATACATTTCAGTTGAAAGAGTAACTGAGTGGTAATATGAAAGAGTTGATGTAGGCACTCATCAATCTATCCTGAATTCTTGGCTCACCTACTCAGGTGTGTCTTCATAAACTCTTTCTACACAATCCATAAGTGCACTGTACACATTCCTTGCTGCCTACTGTGTGACTAATGGAAGATGCTGCAGAGGAGCCAGCAAAAGCAAATATGCATTAGCTTTAATGGGGACTTCTTCTTTTTTTTATTCCTAAATTGTTGGCTACGAATCTTTGCTTTGGAGCAGGCATGGCCATACACACCCTCTAATCCTATACTCAGGAAGCAGAGATAGGGGGATGGCAATCCCAGGTTATATAATCCTTTCTAGGCTAGCCTGACTGCATAGGGAGATCCTATCTGAAATGTTGGCAAAGGTGTGCTAAAGCTCAGCTGTATGCCAGAGTGAACATCTTGTTCACCTAGACCTTGGAAATTACACAACAGTCTTATTTGATTAAGGTAGACTTTAAACCATCATAAAAGTATGTTTTCTCAAGTGGTGGGAAAGGAGAGAGAGAGAGAGAGATAGAGGGTGAGAGAGAGAGAGAATAGGAGAAGGATGAAGAAGGAGGAGGAGAAGGAGGAGGAGAAGGAGGAGGAGAAGGAGAAGAAGGAGAAGAGGAGGAGAAGGAGGAGGAAAAGGAGAAGGAGGAGGAAGAAGAGGAGGAGGAGGAGGACTTCTTGTCAGAAGTTCCTCTTTGAAGGTATTATCTAAATTCACTAAACTGAGTGCCCATAGGCTCCCAGTAGGGGAGAGCGAGATTTGGGAAATATTACTCACAACATTCACCCTTCAATCTACTGTACCAGTGATATTCATAATAAGGGGGAAAGTGAAAAAAAAAGAAAGAAAATCTAGATAATTTCTGTTCATATTTCAAGAAAAAGGCAGGGGTCTCTATGTGACTTCTTCTTAAAGATAATTCTCACAATTAGCTAAAAACTCCTGTTCCAATATGCTGTGAGCAGCAATACTGGATACATTCCCAATCCTGCACCAGAAGAAGCCAAAATCATTATGTAGATTTAAAAGCTGTGAAGCTGGAGAGATAGCCCAGTAGTTAAGAGCACTTGCTGCTCTTGCAGATAATGTAGGTTCAACCTACACAGACAGCTCACAACTGTAGGTACCTCCATTTCCAGTAGACACAGTGTTGTCTTCTGGCCTCTGAGATTCCATACATGCTCCACATGTGCAAGCAAACACTGATACATATTTTTTTAATCCAGATATGGTAGCACACACTTTTAATTCCAATGCTGAGAGGCAGAGGCAGTTTGATTTCTGTGAGTTCAAGGCCAGCCCCTGAACTCAAGTTCAAGACAATCAGAGATACAAAGAGAGACCACCTCCTCTCTCTCAAAACAACAACAACAACAAAAAGCTTGTAACTTGGCATTCACAAGCCTGAAGATGACAAGTCTTTGTACAACACATATACCAGACATACAAAGACAAAACAATATAGTCCCCCACAACACCTGTCTTTGTTGATGATGTCTCTGGCTAGGCTTTGGCTATTAGGACCCAGGAAAGGCAAATCACCAGATTTACTTATCCCTTCCGCTAAGTCTGCAGAAATTAGTCTTGCCCTTCAAAGGCCGGCTCCATGCCCACCTTTCCCTGTCCTAGAAGTCTCTCTCTATAGCATCTCCTTCCCCAGGGACCTTGTAATGTGCATGACACATTTTTGCATCCTAGTTTTTATTTTACTTACAAGGTCCTTCAGGTCAGGGCTCCATTAAAAGCATCCTTAACATTCCATAATGAGTGAGAGACAGCACGCACATGCAAGGAAGTCCATATGTTCCTCTCAATTACACATCTACATAAAACTAATCCATACTAAAATGTGTGTGTCATAATTGTTTCTTGTTTTTGAAAAGAATATCTAACCTACCATCCAGGGACAATCACTACTGACATCTTCTGGGGTTTTAGTATGTCCTTCATGAATCTACGTGCTGAAAGCTTGGGACACAGTGTGATGCTAACACAGTAGGTCCTAAGAGATGGAACCTGGTAAATTAGTTAGGGCACACTCAGGAAAATTCACATAGTTTCCGTGGGATCTCACCCTACTTCATAGAGTGGATTGTGGCATAAAGGCAAGCCTTTCCCCTAGAAACTCTGGCTTCCTGTCTTGTCACGTGACCTCTTCTGTATGGACTCCCACCATAATACCATCTACCATGTACTATTGGGGTCTCCACCAGAGGTCACACTGCTGGAGTCACGCACTCTTGGGCTTCATCTTCCCATGCAGTACACAAACCTCTTTTCTTTCTAAATATCCATCCTTAAATATTCTTTTATAGCAATGTAATGTCTTACTGTTTATTTTAGATATACTTACAATAACTAAATATAATGTGCATACAATGTCCACCCTTGTCTAAATAAGGAGTGTTGTACAATGCAAACTAACCCTAAATGGTACCATATTGATGATGGCACTGGGCAAGGAGACATATGCCTGTAATCTCAGTCGGGGGTGGGGGGGAGGGCGGGGAAGGGGGGGCACTGATACAGGATTCTGAATTCAAGCCAGCCAGAACTACCTAATGAGATCCTGTCTCAAAAACAAATGAACAGTGCTGGAGAAATGACTCAGCTGGTAAGACATTTGATAGGAAAGCGCAAGAGGGTGAGTTTAGTTCCTAGAGCGTCACATGAAACACCTACATCATCCCAGCTCTGGGAAAGCAGAAACAGGTGGGTGCCTGGATGTCACTGACCAACTTAGCCTACTGAGTGAGTACCAAGGAAAGTCAGAGAGTGTATCTCAAAAGTGAATGGCTTGTTCCTGAGGAAGGTCACCTCTGGCCTTCATGCATATACGGGCATGTATCGATCCACACATACATGAGCATGCACATATATTCAAGGATAATAAGCAAAATATATTTAAAGAACTTTAAAGTTATCCTTTGCTACATAGAGAATTTAGTAACTGGCTAGGACACTGGGGAGCCTGTCTTTTGTTTGTTTGTTTGTTTGTTTGTTTGTTTTGGTTTTGGGGGTTTTGGGGGAGGTGGGTTTTTTTTTGAGACAGGGTTTCTCTGAATAGCCCTGGCTGTCCTGGAACTCACTTTGTAGACCAGGCTGGCCCCGAAATCAGAAATCCGCCTGCCTCTGCCTCCCGAGAGCATGTCTTAAAGAGATGGAGCGACCGAGATAGAGACAGACAGACAGAAAGAGATCGGACTAGTAACTCAGCTCAGTATTTCCCAAGCAAACCTGGTGGCCTTAGTTCAAGCCCGGAATCCACTATGGAATGAGAGAACTGACTCCCCTAAGTTATCACCTGACCTCCCTGATATGCATGTGCACTTTATATACAGACATATATCTTACACACTCACACAAAAGAAATTTTTTAAATCTAACATAAATGTTGTAGTTACCATTTGGGCCAGCTTCAAGTCTTCAATCTAAACTCTTGGAAAGTAGAGGTAAGTGGATATATGTAAGTTTGAAGCCAGCCTGGTCTACATAGCAACTTCCAGACAACAAGAGCTACATTATGAGACCTTAAACTAAGTAAAGTGATGCATGCTTGTGATTCCAATATTCGCAAAATAGAGCAGGGGAATCAAGAGTTTGGTGCTAACATCTGGTATATATCAAGTTTGAGGCCAGAATGAGCTATGTGAGACCCTGTCTCAAAAACAAATTGAAGATACTATCTTTTTAGCCATATGCCTTTATAAAAAACTGTCAAAATGTGATGCAGATAGATTTTTTTTGTAATACTCATAACTTTATGACAACTCACCTACACTTAGAAGTCATGACTTAAATTTAATCCAAAAGAGTACTTCTCAGAAATTGTCTTTTTGCCTATGAACCACAACAACTCGCATTGCACGATAACTCTATGGATGCAATAGTGGCACGTGTGCCTTAGCAGGAACCAACAGCTCTCTAATCGAACTTATGACCTACTCCACTCCACAAGAGGAAGTCATGCCTGGTGCTAGGACTAGCCAACTGGTCAGGACTAGTGAAGTTATGAGTCTTGGGGGAGAGCCTACAACCACCACTCTACTTAATCAGCATAATCCCTGACTACACTTTAAACAGGTGTTCTTATACCCACAGATAAGTGGAGTCCTCATCCCTTTCTCTTTGCAACAGGTGGAGACCATTACAGAAAATCATAACTGATCAAAATGCAGAGTTGAGGAGCCCAGTCCTAATGCAGAAGGTAGAAAGACTGTAAGAACCAGAGGATCCTCCCACAGTACAGAGGGAGCACTGAGCACTCCAAAGGCCACCTTGAGAATTAACCTAGAACAATACTGACATCTGGTGGTTACACAGTTGTAACACAGTTTCCAATTCAGCCATTTACAGAAACTAATTCCAGTCAAATAAGAATGTACTTCATTCCTTGAGCTTTACTTCATAAGTCTTAAAATTCCAACTATTACTGATGAAATATTTAGGTAAGGCCAAGAAGCTATGTCAAACTGATAACCACTTACAAATGAAAAGCATGTTTTGTTGACTCCCTAGCTCTAACAGTAGCACTTATGGGTGGAAGTGATTTGATGCCCTGAACAAGACAGTTATAGCTTGAGGTTTCTAATCATTTACACTATCGGGTATAATAAATATCAGAAGGTTGACATTCACTGAATATTTACATAAGCCATGCCCAGTTGTAAGTACTTTACTTCCATCAATATTTAGAACCCATACTGTTATCCAATTCATAAATAAGGAAAGAGGCTTGGTAGTTTATGCACAGCAATTAGAGAGTATGAAAACGGAAATAATCTGACTCTAAGAACCTTGCTTTTACCAGTACACTATATATGTTTTATATAGGATATATATATGTAGGTGTGTGTGTGTGTGTGTGTGTGTATAGAAGAAATTCATTCTTTTTCCCTCATTTGTGCTTTATCTGCCCTTTTGTTTTTCTCCTTTTTCTCTTGGCATAGGAAGAATTATATTAATACGCTGAAGTTATAAATATTCATGTAGAACATATTCATATTGTGATAGAATTATATTTTATCTCATTTTTGCTTCTGCACTGCCTGATACTCTTTTCAATTATAAGCCTAACTCTTGCCTATACATTAAATTATTAATCATCAAAAAGAAATATATTAAAATAAGGAGAGATCCTACTTAAACAATCTTCATTCATTCACCCCTTTTCCATGAATTTGCTTTATTACTAATATAGTACACATTCGTGGTAAATGAGGTCTTATTAGATAACCATGTCTAAAATATTTTTTTCAGACTTAAGAAAGCTTCTCTCAGACCTAGCTCATTTACGACACGGAGAAACCCATCAGAAACAATAGAGATTCCGTCCTTGTTTCTGTCATGTGCTGCTGAGTCTGAACTACACATATCATTCAGTGAAGTATTAGGCACATGGATGTATAACACAGACCATCCTAACTAAGCAATAAGTAAATGTGTACATGTGTTCCCTTTGTCTGTTGATAATCAAATACTGTTTCATAACTACCAACATCATTCTAGGTCATAGTACTCACTGCTCAGATATTTTTTGCAATATCCACAAACATTAACTTCACTGTATGAATCCAGACGTGGAAATAGAGTTGCAGACTTAGGAGACAGCTTTCTGGAATGGCTGCTGAGGCCGAACAGGTAAGGCTTTATCTTTCAAAAGTTGCCATCCTCTACTTAATAAGGCCTTTTGATGGTTTTCTAAATAGCTGAAGGGTCCGGGTTATTTCTCATGGGTTAACTTTCATTTAGGCTGTCAGATTTAAAGGATGTTTTTCACCTGTTGAGAGTTGAGTTGAGACTTGTGAGGAGTACTGCAAAGAGTTACTCATGATGCAGGGTGTAGAGGGAATCTTCACATCATGATGGCTGGAAGAATCTGCCACAGTCACGAGACAGGTGAAGTTTGCTTCTATAGAAGTAGTGAACTCACAATCTGCTCTCCAGGTTAGAATAATCTTTGAGTGGTTTACCAAGTGGAGAAGAACTTTGAGTGGTTTACCAAGTGGAGAAGAAATAGCAGAGGACATGTGCTCAAAGGGAGAGAAGAATTTTTGCTGCAAGTATTTACTGAGGACCTTTGTCACATAACAAGTTCTGTGTGCTAGGGAATAGGAATTCAAAGAGAATTGACTGACATTCCATGTCCTTAAGGAACTCAAAGTTCACGTGAGAATTAGACACAAAAAACGAAAACTAATACCTCTATGATAAGATAGATGTTAACAGAAGTACTGGGGAGGGAAAGGGATGTGATGTCCAAAGTTTCCTTTGAAAAGACAGTGAAGGATAAATGTAAACACTCCATGTGGTAAGAGAAAGACCTGGCATTTGACCAAGACACACACATACACACACAAACACACAGATACACACAAGGACAGTTTGTCATGAGCATACACCATGTCTGTGGCTGTCTGAACTATCACAGCTACCACACAGCTCCTGTTAGTGGATCCTGTGAACAAGAGGCTGGAAGATGACTCAGCAGTTAAGAACCCTATTGTTCTTTTGGAAGACCCTTGTCAGAAGACTCACAACTGTCTGTGAATGCAACATTATGGGATCCAATGACTTCCTCTGGTCTCCAGAGGCACCACCACTCACATCCATACACCACACACACACACACACACACACACACACACACACACACACACACATATATATATATACATAATTAAAAATAATCTTTTTCTAAAATGCAAAATATTTGTATTTTTTATCTTTAATTATGCGTACATGTCTTTCAAAGAACTTGAATTTCCTGAAGAACAGGAATCACTCTTAACTGCTGAGCCATCTCTCCAAACTCAAGATATAAGATATAAAGCATGATAATGATGTTGATGGTGATAATGATATAGTAGTAATAATAGTAGCAGCACCTGTCCTTTGAACAAAAATTACCAACTAGAACAGATATAGGAAGTAAGCCATGATGGTTGGCAAGAAGGGTTAATAGGGTTAATTTCCTTGTCCTGTGCTGGAACTTTATGTTGTTTTGTAATAACATCAAAACAGTGGATCTGTGGATGAGACATGGAGGCACATGCTTTAATACCAGCACTGAGAGGCAAAGGCAAGTAGATTTCTGTGGGTTCGAGGCCAGTTGGATTTACAAAGTGAATTTCAGGACAACCAGGGCTATAGAGACCCTGTTCTACACCCTACCTCCAAAAATGAAAAGAAATTGAGGATCTTTGAAATTCTGTTAATATTCAGTAAGCTAATGCCATGAATATAGGAAAACTATTTTGAAGATGCATTAATAGTGTCAACTTTTAAAATTAGTATTTTGTAGGGTAAATGTATTGATTATTTTCCACATATGAAGTAGTCGGTTTCATGATGCTACAATGAAATGCCTGAAGCAGCTGACTCTTTTTTTTTTTTTTTTTTTTTTTTTTTGAGATAGGGTTTCTCTGTGTAGCCTTGGCTGTCCTGGAACTGACTCTGTAGACCAGGCTGGCTTCAAACTCAGAAATCTGACTGCCTCTGCCTCTCAAGTGCTGGGATTAAAGGTGTGCGCCACCATGCCCGGCAGCAGCTGACTCTTAGGAGACGAAGTTTATTTCATTCACTACCTGGAGTTCAAAGCCTTTCATTGTTTCTGTTCTGAAGAGGGCAGGGTCTCCTTATGGCCAGAGCACAGAGAAGTAAAGCAGTCACATCGTCACCCAGAGCAGAGGGAAAGCAGGAGAGAGTTCACAAAACCCTTTGAGGGCATTCCTGCCCCACATGACCCATGGACCAACCATCCTGCTTCCTTAGTACTCATTACATTTCAGTTGCTGTGATAAACTGCCTAACAAGTCCATCACCGCAGGGGAGTCAAAGCAGGACCCTGAAGCAGCCTGTCACATCCTCCGGTAAGAACAAAGATAGGGTGTGTGTATACGTGTTCATTGCTCCACTCCATTTTCTCTAACCTTAGACAATTAAGAACCCACAGCCAAGGAATGTTGCTACTCACATTCTGCCTGGGTTTTCTCACATAAATTAACATAACCACGGTAAAGCCCCACAGACCTGCTCTCAGACCAACCTAATCTTGATAATCCTTCATTAATATTTTCTTTCTGTATCATTCTGGATTGTATCAAAGATATATTAAAGTCGAGCTGGTGAGATGGCTCAGCGGGTAAGAGCACCCGACTGCTCTTCCGTAGGTCCGAGTTCAAGTCCCAGCAACCACATGGTGGCTTACAACCATCCGTAATGAAATCTGATGCCCTCTTCTGGAGTGTCTGAAGACAGCTACAGTGTACTTACATATAATAAATAAATAAATCTTAAAAAAAAAGATATATTAAAGTCTTATACAGAATAGTACCCAGATATGTTGTGTGTTTGTTTGTTTGTTTGTTTGCTTGGCTTTGGTTTTTACTTGTCTCATTATATAGCCTAGGCTGACCTGTTATACTTTGCTTAGCTCAGGTTGGCCTTGAATCTGTGATCCTCTTGGATCTACCTCCCAAGTGGAGGGATTACATCTATACACCACCACGCTCAGCTTAAAATAAATGCACTGCACAAAGTAACTATACCCCCAATCAGAAATACAGAAATAATACATTTCCAAGACTCAGGATGTCCTAATTGTGTTCATTCCCTTCAAATGAAAGGGGGGTCAACTTCCAGATTTCTTACATATGGACAAATGATTTCCTGCATATTAATAAAGTACATGAGGAAGTAATCCAACAGCCCTTCAGTTAAAATCCCTGAACGGAGTAGAAATGGAAGGAATCCATCTCAACACAATAAAGACTATACATGATAAAACTATAGTCAACAGACAAGCTCTTGAAATTGTGTTCATGAACAAGCAAGATGACTCAGTGGGCAAAAGCACTTGCTACACAGCCAGATGGTCTGACTTTGATCCCAGGAACCCACAGTAGAAGGAGAGAACTGACTATCAAAAGTTGTCCTCTGACCTCCACACACGTCACACATTCTGGAACACCCATGTCCCTCTATACATCATATGCCCCATACACATACTCACATATACATACACCCATACACAATTATAATAAATAACATTTTTAAATTAGCTTTAATTTTAAAATTTAGAAAAATGAAACAAAAAACGACATATGTTCCTTAAGTCAATATCAGAAGTTATTATAGAAAAGAGACACCTACATGCCTGGGTTCACTGTACTGTTATTTGCATTAGGGAAGTTATAAACTCAAACTAGGTGGCCATCAACAACAGATGAATAGATTAAAAGGTATGGGTTCAAAACCAAAAACCTATGCAAACACCCTAGGCATGTAGCATACATGTAATCCTAGCATTGTGGAAATGAAGACAAGAAGATCCCTAGAATTAATTGGCCTGTCAGCCAGGCTTAGTCAGCAAGCTCCAGACCTATGAGAGAACCCGTCTCAAAGAACAAAGTAGGCAGGAAGGATGCCCGACGTTGACTTCTGGTCTACCTATACATGTACACATGCATAAATGCATTCATATGAATACTTACAAATATATATTAAAGAGAAAAGAAAAATCTGAGCTGAATGTACGACAGTCTCTGCTCTTAAAGTTGCTTTCCCTTTATAAAGGCCTAGGTCTTGCTGCCTTCAACATATTGATTTTCATCTTGAATGTTTCTTTGCCTCAATTCATGAGGTATGGCTATTATTGTTATAGTTAACCAACTGCTACTTTTATATTACAATCAGACTTCTTTTAAAAGGATTTATTTATGGGTAGGTGTGTTTTTCCTGCATGTGTCTGTATATATGTGTGAAGTGTCTGTAGAAGCTAGAAGAGGGCATCAGACCTCATGGATTGGAGGTACAAATGGCTGTGAGCCTCTATGTGGGTGCTGAGAATTAAGCCTGGGTCCTCTGGAAGAGCAGTCAGTGCTCATAACCACTGAACCATTTCTCCAGCCCAAGATTGTATTCTCTTTAAACCTGATTCTTTGTTTTGTTTACAAAAGATGCTTTGAGGTTGATGTCTACCAACAGTATTGGCTACACAGCCCTCCTAGTTACTGGTAGTCCACACCCCAGTGGCCTCCAGGTGTCACCCAGAGTGTGTTGAGCTGGGACAGACTTATTGCAGGGAGTTTCCATGACCAGGTCTAAAAGAGGGTCCTACCAGGATCCTCATAGCCAAAGAGAAAGTGTGTCTCTGAGGACCTGGTGTCAGAACATCTGTGCCATCCTCCTACCACAGATGAAAGAGGACATTACAAGGAGAACACAGAGAAAGTTCATTGCCACAAAGCAGTCTCAGCATCTTATAGACACAAAATGCCTTGAAAGAACCTTGAAAACTTTCTTTCCCCATCAGGACATGTGTCACCAGTCCCTCCTACTTCTTTTCTGCAATTATCTTTCATATTCCGGCTCCCTCCTCTCAGTACACCTGGCTCCCTCCTCCTACCACACCTTGTGGTCCAGTGGAGACAGGTCTTAATTCCATCTCAGGAAGGCAACAATAGATTCTAATGTTGTCCAGACTAAATAGTTAGGAACACAGCACACCCTCTCTTACACCAATCACCTCTTGGAATGGTTGCTTGCATCCTTTGTCTGACACTATGATGCTATGACCTTAAATAGCATTCAAAAATAATTGGGTCTCTACCAATAGACTTATGCCGGGTCTAATACATTAACAATAATATTTAGCAAGACTGACTAGTATTTTGAGTACATTCAGCAAATTGTTCTTGTTTCAAACACCTTTCATTCCTTCACATTTGTCACTTCTCTTAATAAATTTTATAAGCATCCGATTTTACTAAATATTTTCCCAAAGTCACAATCACCAGTGACAACCAGGACTTGAATCAGGAAGTTAGATTGCCATCCCATGACTTACCTGCTGTGTCTTACAGCTGCCTTGTAGCCAACCAATACATTTTTAGAAATTATAGTGTGTATATGTCTTTGTGTCTGTCTATGTATGCACAGATGAACCAATGACCTTTCTCTCTCTCTCTCTCTCTCTCTCTCTCTCTCTCTCTCTTCCTCTCTCTCTCCCTCCCTCTCTTCCTACCTTCCCTTTCTCTCTTTCCCTCACATTTGGGTTCTGGGGATTGGATATAGGATGTAGGTCATCAGGTCTGGCAAGTGCTTTTTCCTGCAGAGCCCCTTCTCTGGCCCCATCAAAACTTTTCCTATCACAATAGAAGTCTTCGATTTGTGAATACAATACTACTAGCTGTGGTATTTTTCAGATTGTGAATGCCAGAGTGGTCACCATGCCTCCATTTGTATGTATATCACAAGCAGCACCAAAAAAAGAGTAAAGTTATTTTCAGGGGCTGCAGAGAGGGCTCAGTCAGCAAAACTTGTCGTCTTGCAAGCCTGAAGACCTGAGTTTGATCCCCAGAACCCATCTTTTAAAAAATTATTTTCAAATGGTTACATTGTAAAGTTCACAATGCTTTTGAATAAAGACCATTTATTACTGAGTAGAAAAAGGTGTACAGTGTGCATAAAAAGACAAAAATGTCCTAGGGTAAGCAGAAAGGAATGAGTATTTACTTAGAGCTTTGGTATCAGATCTCCTGGTTGTTGAAACATTTTCCCAATAAATCTTTATGACAAGGATTTGCCATTACAGATCAATAAGATCCAGGAAACACAAATTTTATATTTTTGATGTTCTGCATATTGATCAATTTTAGGAAAAGGTATGCAACATAAATACTGTAGTGCAAAAACTAATAATAAATAAAATAGAAGTAAAATTCTTTGTGTTTATTTCATCATCATCTATTATTATTCAAAATATGGCTTGCGTCTGCTTCATTTTCAAGTAAATTCAAATATTTTGAATAAACCAAAATAACAAAAATTTCAATAATTCTTCAACTGACTCATAGCAGTGTATTTTAATTAAATAAAAATCCATGCTTTTAAACTCAGCTATTTTGCCTCAGTCTTGCCATATACAGCATACCTTATTCTTGCGAAAACAAGAAAGCTTCCAAATACACAGTTTTCTACTCTAATTTAGCAAAGACCACACAAACCTAACCAGTTTCTTCCAAAGCCATAAGCAGTATGCCAAGGGGTTTTTTGGTGTTTTGTTTTGTTTTGTTTTGCATGACGAAGCTAGCGGGGCTTATAGATTATATATAGATAGACATAATTCCCTCTTTGCACATGTGTATGGTAGGAGCTCTAGAGTCAGATGATTTTCACAAAGCAGGAGCTCAGAAAACAGTAGTAGAATACAGCAGGCGTTCCCTCTTGTCCCTCAGCTACACCACGCGCCCCATGTTTTCTCCAGCGATCACCGAACAAACAGCTCTCAGAAGCTGTTGTCAAAGTGTGTCACCCGAAAAGAAGAACGTACGCTACTGAAAAGCGTGAGCACCCAGTTCCCCTCAACGCACAGGCAGTTCGGTGGATTCTTTCGGCTTGGGCAGGAATCTGTACAAGTACGTGAGGCATCAGAGAACTCACCGGACCATTCAAAGTCTTCTAAACCAAGCGTTATTTTCAAAAAGGAGTCTCATGTAAAGAGCTAAGTTCTCTTCTCTGTGCTAGCCACCCACCACTCTAACCCCACCAAAACAGAAGCAGCTGGCTAGCAGTCAATAAGGCTGAATCAAGCTCACCCCTTTGCAGCTGCCATCTTTAAACTCCTTGCCTGGGCATTATTTCCATCCTTGAACCAAGAGGTATAATGGATAGTATCTGCACTTTCTCAGTCCTTAACCTAGTGTACTTCCAGCAAGTGGGAAGCTCCGGCATCCACAGTCACTCTTGGGGGGGAAATCTTTTCAGTTCTGTTCAGAGTCCAGTTGGTTGAGACGCTTTACAATCATGTTGTTGATTTTCTTAAGATCATCTATGTCCTTTCCCTCAGCTGTCAGCCTTCTGGACACGTCCTCCATCTGGTTTCCTGTTTGAACTTAAAAAATGGAAAACAGACTGTTACAGTAGAGCCAGCAGGGGGCGCCCTGATAGGCTACTCAACTGAGTACCGAGAAGCACCCTTGGCAAATCCCATGCTCCCGAGAAGCCCATAAAGATAAGGAAAAGGTGCCGAGCTAGTAGTGAACTATGCTGAGGACCTCATAGTGCCAGGCTAGACCACCCCTGGCTATGCCAGGGGATTCTGGCAGAGAAGGACGTGCCAGGGGCTGTCAGTGTGTCTGATCAGTTCCTTAGGAATGATTGTCTCATTTCCAGGCCCTTTCTCAGAAATGGCTTTCCCTCATTATCCAAAAAATTATATTCTTTGGATTCCAAAATCTATTTGTGCCTGCATACATATGAACATGCACACACACACACACACACACACACACACACCATAATGATATTAATACATCTAACCTAGGGTGTTTGTACAATAAAAACATACTTCTTTTTATGTAGGTCTCATTGTATATCTCAGGTTGGTCTTGAACTCATGTTCTCTGTCTGCCAAGCTTGGGGATTACAAGTGTGTGCCATCTCATTCAGCATAAAGACACTCGTATTTCCTTGCTTCATTTTTCCTGTTCTTACTCAATATGATCCTGTCCTCGATATAAAACACTTATGCATTCAAGACATTCATACACATAAAATAACAAGTCTTTTTAAAAACAGACAGTGGCATTCATGTTCTGCCTTACACTATATGCCAGAGTCCCTGAGTCCTGAATGGCTCGTATTAGCTGCATCACTTTGATCATATGAGGCTTCAGTTTAATCAATAGTCAACTCAAGATAACGGTAGAACCTACCCAGGCATGGTAATGTCATCCTGTAATCCCAGCTACTCAGAAAGTTGAGGCAGGAGAATCACAAGTGTATTTGCTTAACTGGGCTACTCAGCGAGTTTAAGGCAATCTAGTGAGTATGTCTCAAAATAAAAAGTATAAAGGGTGCTAGCAATCCATCTTTGTGGTATAAAAGTTGCCTGATATACACAAAGTTCACCCCTCGGCATTTATTTATTTATTTATTTATTTATTTATTTATTTATTTTTAGATTCTATACTACACAGTTTTGGAAGGATTTTGACAGACAGCCATTGGGCTGTACCTGGGCCTACACACCTCATGTATGACGCTTGTTATTGTTATTTCTCTTCTTCTTCCACTTGTCCTATAGAAGAAAGGACTTCCTTTGGATTCCTCACTCATCTATAGACAGATCTAAACCATCTCGAGATAGCCTAACTGGGTCATTACCTGAAGTTAGGCATGGCAGGATAAAAGCACGTCATTCGTTTATTTTGGGCTAACGTGTCAACATTTCAGAATAAGAACCTATTATCTCTTTTGTGTTAGGTGGCTGACCCTCCCATGCTGATAGCTAGCTACAAGTTTCCATTTATTGCAAAGATATTTCATATACTGCTTCTAAGTGGGAAGAGACATAATCTGGAAGAAAAAAGGAGAAATTAAATGTCATTCTTTGTTCTGTGGCTTCTCCTGGGGAGGTTTGAACAAAATGCCTTTTTACTCCCTCCAAGGCACATAGAACATCATAGAAGAGGAAATGTGGAGAAGTAAGAGAAGATGAAAAAAAAAAATCCAGGCAGTGGTGTACAGCTTTGATCCCAGCACTCAGGAGGCAGAGGCAGGTGTATCTCTGTGAGTTTGAGGCCAGTCTGGCCTACAGAGTGAGTTCCAGGACAGCCACAGTTACACAGAGAAACCCTATGAGGAGGAAGAGGAGGAGGAGGAGAGGGGAAGCTGGAGAGATGCAATTGCTGCTCTTTCAGATGACCAGAGTTCCATTCCCAGCACGTTGTACCGTTCCATCTGTAGTCTCTAGCTGCATATATAGAAGAGGATGGCCTAGTTGGCCATCATTGGGAAGAGAGGCCCCTTGGTCATGCAGACTTTATATGCCCCAGTACAGGGGAACGCCAGGGCCATTATGTGGGAGGGGGTGGGTAGGGGAGCAGGGCGGGGATGGGGGAGGGTATGGGGAACTTTCTGGATAACACTTGAAATGTAAATGAAGAAAATATCTAATAAAGAAAAAAATAATTTAAAAAAAAGTTAAAGTTTGCATCCTGGTGATGCAAACTGCCTTTGAGGTACTCGTGCTTGGCTCACATTGGTGTCGCCGTTTGGAGAGGTTTAGGTGATAGAGCCTTATTAACGGAGATACATCGTTGGGGATAGGGGCTGATGTTTGTGGTGAAAGATTTGGTCTCTCAGCTTCCCGCTCCCGCCACCATGCCTGCTTGCTGCCACGCCTCCCCGGCATCATGGGCAAACTCCCTTTTCCTTAAGTTGCCCTTTGCTGTGTGTTTTTTTCACAGCAATCGAAGAGTTACTAACACACCTTTAATGCATACAAACAATCCCAATAAACTCATTGGCTCACCAAGCTGGGTTTGAGTGAAGTCATTTCTTTTGGTCTGTCTGGGTGGAGTGAATAAACTTTTTTTTTTCATGTCTTCACAGGAAAGGTCATAGGATACCCCTTTCCACAAGCTCAGCCTCAAACACCCCAAGGAGTCTTATCGTCAGCACCTCCACCTCCTCTGCTCCTAAATGAATTTAAATAAGAAATAGTGCAAAGACACGAAGTTCCATTTCTTATTTAAAACTGCTGAAGACGAGACAGGCGTGGTGGCACATGCCTGCCTATACTCCCAGAACTCAGGCTGGGACAAGAGGATCTCAGAGTCAAGGCTAGCCTGGCCTATGTGGTGAGATCCGCCTCAAAAAGAGAAAACTTGTCAGGTGCCAAAAGCACAAAAGGGCAGAAGAAATAACAAGATGGAAGACCCAAGAGTCTAGCCAAAAGGTGTCAAAGATAACTCCCTCCCTATCCTCAGCTCCATGTAGCTTTCTGTAGTATGAAAGAACATAGCAATAGTTCCCAATAACAGTAAAAAAAAAAGGGGGGGGGGTCATCTAAGAGAGAACTGTAGTAGCACCGATGGAGGAAACTACACACACACACACACACACACACACACACACACACACATTTCACTTCAGATAAATAGTTCCTCTACCCCTGTCCAGACAGAACGGTGACACGATCAGCTTAGGGGTCTCTAGTCTGAGGTGCAGGTATGAGAAAACCTCTGTGTCACCACTTAAGGGTGACATGTATTTCCCAGGTCAAGAGCAAACTGGGCAGAGCTAGCTAGCATCAAACAGGGCAGAGTAACCCACCCTCACAACCCCAGAGCTAGCTCTAGCCATTAGCGCGAGCCCTTGCTACTTGGAACAGACTTCTGGGAGATATGCAAATGAGGAAACGTGAGGTGGCATTTAAACCTCAGGAGAATGCGTGTATATCTAAATGTGATGAAGATATTTGTGTTGAATAAAGAAAACTAAAATTAAGTAGGACAGGTTGCATACAATTTGGCAGCAGAGGCTCCAGGTGACAAAGTAAAAGCTTACATAAATATTTAACAAATGTAACTTGTACCCAAGGACCCGGTCCAGGAGCAACAAAGTGTCCTTAAGACACTGGGTCTCCTGCTGGCTTCTCCTGGAAATTGTGATAGCTAGGACTCAGTCCAGAAGCAACAGCTATTAAGGACGCACACACAGAGTAGAAACAGACCTGCCTGAAGTACTTACTTATTAGAAAGATGGTGAAGAAGACCAAAGCCAGGCTAACTGTCAACACCAGGAGCAGCCCCACAAAAAACAGCCCCTGCCTTCCATTTCCTGGGCTTGTGCCAGCATTGGGGATTTTGTCCTCTAAAGCTGATAGGAAACAAAGTGACAGAATCTCTGAATCTCACAGAGATGTGATGGACACACTCATTTTCCCTGGACAGCCCTGAAAAGTGACTTCTGTATTCAGGATGCCTTTGGACAAGTAATTTTGGAACTGTTTACCTTCTCTGTTGGAATTCCAAAAAATGAATAGGGTTGAGCTATGTCCTTGAACCTGTTCAGAAGGTTCTTTGAAAACTGTTCACTGTGGAATAGAGCACATGAATTATTCTTTGGAGAAGGAATAGAACATTGATGAGGCTGGACTGGCCGTCTCCTGGGTAACCTAAACAGAGCTAGGTATGTGATGTCTTCCCTGAGTGGAAGACCAAAAGCTGTGTGGTGTATACCAGGAAACTGCTTTTATTATCAGAATAATCTCTCAGGACTATATCCATTTAGACAAAAGAGCCCCTGGGGTATTTTGGTTTCTGAAAACTATTTCCAAGACAGATCTGCTTAGAAACCAGTTCTTCTCAATGCTCTGTGCTGGGAATTGCCACTCATTAGCTACTTTGTAACTCTAAGGTGCCTAAAAGTATACAGATAAATTTAAACAAGTGCCATGAACCCCTGGCATAAGGAGAGTGCCAGATTACATTTTTAGATTCTCTTATCTAATCAAATACATCCCATGTTCCCGTCTGTCAGTAGCTGCTGCTTCCTAACCCACACCACGCCACACCATGCCACACCGCAGCTGACACCAACACCTCCCTTCCCACTGCACTAAAACCAGGCGAGGACCTGAACAAAAGGAAGAGCCCAGAAAAGATGAGAATGGAAATAGCAGTTATAGAACTGGGCAGGAAGTGTGGAGTGAGCATAAAGCAAATGGCAAATGGGCCATTCACGCCTGTGTTAGGATAGTCATCAGTTAAGCTAGAAATGATGGGGCCCAGGGGATCCGAAAGGCCTGGTTTCTAGTACTTAGAGAACAAGATCCACTGTGTATTAGGAGGTTTTGGGGTTGCTCTCATGTCTCTTCCAATACTTTAATTGGAAAATTTGTAATTTTTAAGTAGAGAAGGAAGTTGATGAATTTTAATGATTTTTAAAATAAATGGATGAACGTGTTGAGCACTTTTTTCCAGTCGTCTCTGATAAAACAAGACCGCCGGGAAGCAGAGATTATAAAAAACCTAACGGTGGTCACCAAGAGACAAAACAGCCAAAGGGGACTGAGCAATCCTTGTACACAGTAACAGAACACCATAGGTTCTTCCTTCAGAGTTTTAAAGGGAAAACAGGTCTTACTATGCAAGCAGGCTACCAGGAACTACCTACTATAGCCCAGGCTGACCTTACATTTATGATCCCCCTGCCTCACCCTTCGAAGTGCTGGACATAAAGCATGGACCACTATGCCTAGCTTCTCTTGGTAATTTTGATGAGTTCAGCGCTTGCCAAGGAAGTCAATAACACTTTAACAGATTGGGAGCCTGAAACAAAAACTGCTAAATGATAAACAACATTTCCAGCGTCCAGTGATTGCTGGTGCCCACCCTGTCTCCACTGCGTGAAACACATCCACCACGCCCTTGATATCTTTAGGAAGTCCCAAGGCCATGCTTCCAGGAGCATACATACAGAATAGATGTTGTGATTCCGTCGGACAGAGATTGAGTTTGTTTAAGTCATTTATGGAATCCACAACGTAGAGTCTTCCTTCTTCGTGGATGCCATGAGACCCAGCATCCTGAAAGGAATGAGTCATTGTGCCTGAAAAGAAAGCACCAACATTAGGAAGAGGAGGCTGGGCTGGGGAGCTGCGCAAGCCAGAGCATTGGGAAACTGGAGAGACACACGAGTTCCCATCCACAGATGTTGGGCTAGGGGCGAGACACGCAGTCTAGAGGAAAGCGTTCCTTGGTTGGACAACGTAGTGGCTATGCTTTTGCCTCTGCTTGCCAGAGCCAAGTGTGTGGCTAGCACATAGCCGTTCATACCCTGCTTATCTTTAACAACCTCTCTCCTCCTTGGCTTACCCACTTCTATCTTGTTTCCTTTGGGTCTGTTTTTGTTTTGTTTTGTTTCATAATTGTCTCTCAAAATGTTTTTTTTTCCTATTACATGGTTCCCAGTTTGATATGCTTCAAGTCCTCAGTGCAAAAACACTACTTATAAAGGCAAAATAAGCTAATCAACAAAATAACCATAAAACAGACAGACTAATATTTAACTCTGAGCCCTTCTAATTTCCTAATTTAACACACACACACACACACTCACACACAAAAACAATGTAATCTTGGGGACTGGCAAGATAGCTCAGTACTTGTTACCAAGCCTGACAACCTGAGTTTGATCTCAGAAATCCATATGGTAGAAGGAAAGAATGGAATCTCCCAAGCTGCCCTCTGACCACCACACAGCATTTCAGCACCACTCCTACATACACAAAGCAAATAATGTAAAAAATACTCATTGAAAATTTTGTATTGTTCTTCAGTTTAGCTTGAGCTTTTGTCCTCAAATATATCGTTTAGCCATTAAATAAATGGCTGTGGCTTTCCAGGACCAACCCTTAGCAAACATGGGTACTAATAACTCACCATTGCTACTTCTATTTTCTGCATGAGTGTTTGCTTGCATGCATGTATGTGGATCATATGCATGTCTGGTGCCCAAGGAAGCTAGAAAAGACAGCTGGATTTCTTGGAACTAAAGTTAAGGTAGGTTGTAAGCTACCACCGAATCTGAACCCAGGTACTCTGCAAGAACAGCGACTGCTCTTAACTGCTGAGCCATGTCTCCAGCCAGTAGAAAGAGGAATCTTAATTGTCCCAGGACTTTGCTCTGTTCCTTCAGATTTCTAAGAAACTAAGATCACCTATATAACAGGTCCTTTTTCAGCTGAGGTCTACATGTAAGATAATATTCTCTTGCAACAGCACAACTTCCACCCTGAAAAGCCTGAATATATTAGACAAATCAATAGTGATAACTCTTTAATGCATGGCTAGAAAGATAGCTCATTGCGTAAATTCAGTCAGGGCAAGCTTGAGGTCCTGACTTCACATCTCAGTACAGAAAAGCAGGGTGCTGTGCTGCCCAGCTGTAACCACAGTGATGGAAGAGAGTGGAGACAAGCAGATTGCAGGGCTTCATTGGCCAGCCAGTCCAGCCAAAGCAGTGAGCTCCAGGTTCACTAAGAGACCCTGACTCAGTGTAGAAAGAGAAGACACATGACAGTGACCTCCTGCCTATGCACACACACACAAACTCTAACATAATAAGAGATTCTGGATCATTGAAAGATGCAAAAAGGCTTCCAAGATATAAAGAAATTTTAGAAAGACAAGGTAGGGGGCTAGTGAGATGGATCCGGTGTTATGGGCGAGTGCTGCTCTTTCAGCGGACCTGAGTTCAGATCTCAGCACCTGTGTCTACTGGCTTACAATCATCTGTAAGTCCAGCTCCAGGGGATCCAACTCTCTCTTCTGGTCTTTTTAGGCACCTGCACTCACATGCACATACTTAGACACATGTATTCATAATTAAAATAATTCTCAGGAAGAGCAGGAGGATGCAGTAAATGTGTCTGCCTATAGGAGGCAACAAATGTCTTCCTGATACCATTCTCTTGAAGAGATTTAAGACCCAACCATAGAGTTAAAAGAAACTAAATGGGGAAGAGTACAAATATATCCATAGATAATCTGGGTAAAGAGTATCACATACTTATTGGGCTCCTTAAACAGCACTATTAAGAATCAAAAGCCTTGGGGCTGGAGAGATGGCTCAGCCATAAGGAAAGCCTGCTGATCTACCAGAGGACCTCTGAGTTTGGTTCCTAGCACTCACGTCAGGCAGCTAACAACCACCTTTGACTCCGGCTCCAGGGGATCCAACCTCCTCCTCAGGCCTGTGAGCCCCTACACACGTGAGGCTTATATACACATGCACAAGGGAAAAGTGGAGGATCTCCATGTAGCACCTACAAATTTAGTGGCACCTGTGTTAAACATATTCATAGATCCCTAGCTAAGAAACACTGTAAGATCAAAAAGTCACATAAATAACTCCCTTTAAAAAATAGAGCAGAACACAGGTAAATTGGTAGAAGTCCTTAAAGCAGAAACACACACACACACACAAAAAAACCCTTAAAGAATTACAGGAAAATACAATCAAACAGGTGAAGGAAATGAACAAAACCATCCAGGATCTAAAAATGGAAATAGAAACAATAAAGAAATCACAAAGGGAGACAACCCTGGAGATAGAAAACCTAGGAAAGAGATCAGGAGTCATAGATGCAAGCATCACCAACAGAATACAAAAGATAGAAGAGAGAATCTCAGGTGCAGAAGATGCCATAGAAAACATTGACACAACAATCAAATAAAATGGAAAATGCAAAAAGCTCCTGACCCAAAACATCTAGGAAATCCAGGACACAATGAGACCAAACCTAAGGATAATAGGTATAGAAGATCCCCAACCTAAAGGGCCAGAACATATCTTCAACAAAATTATAGAAGAAAACCACTCTGGAAATCAGTCTGGTGGTTCCTCAGAAAACTGGACATAGTACTACTGCTAGATCCACCAATACCTCTCCTGGGCATATACCCAGAAGATGTTCCAACTGGTAATAAAGACACATGCTCCACTATGTTCATAGCAGCCTTATTTATAATAGCCAGAAGCTGGAAAGAACCCAGATGTCCCTCAACAGAGGAATGGATACAGAAAATGTGGTACATTTACACAATGGAGTACTACTCTGCTATTAAAAACAATGAATTTATGAAATTCTTGGGCAAATGCATGTATCTGGAGGATATCATCCTGAGTGAGGTAACCCAATCACAAAGGAAGTCACTAGATATGCACTCACTGATAAGTGGATATTAGCCCAGAAACCTAGAATACCCAAGATACAACTTCCAAAACATAAGAAAATCAAGAAGGAAAACCAACACGTGGATACTTCATTCCTCCTTAGAATAGGGAATAAAATATCCATGGAAGGAGTTGCAGAGACAAAGACTGGAGCTGAGACAAAAGGATGGACCATCAAGAGACTGCCCTACACGGGGATCCATCCCATAATCAGCCACCAAACACAGACACTACTGCATATGCCAGCCAGATTATGCTGAAAGGACCCTGATATAGCTTTCCCCTGTGAGGCTTTGTTAGTGCCTGGCAAATACAGAAGTGGATGCTCACAGTCATCTCTAGGATGGAACACAGGTTCTCCATGGTAGGAACTAGAGAGAGTACCCAAGAGCCAAAGGGATCTGCAACCCTATAGGTGGAACAACAATATGAACTAATCAGAACCCCCAGAGCTTGTGATTCTAGCTGCATATGTATTAGAAGATGGCCTAGTCGGCCATTATTGGGAAGAGAAGCCCCCTGGTCAAGCAAATTTTATATGCCCCAGTAAAGGGGAATGCCAGGGCCAAGAAGTGGGAGTGGGTGGGTAGAGGAGCAGGGTGGGGGGAGGGTATAGGGGAGTTTTGGGATAGCATTTGAAATGTAAATGAAGAAAATATCTAATAAAAATATTTAAAAAAAAAGAAAAAAAGAAAGGGGAACAAAATACTCATGGGAGCAAATATGGAGACAAAGTATGGAGCAGAGACTGAAGGAAAGGCCATCCAGAGACTGCCCCACCTGGGGATCTATCCCATATATAATCTCCAAACACAGGTACTATTGCGGATGCCAAGAACTGCATGCTGACAGGAGCCTGATATAGCTGTCTCCTGAGAGGCTCTGCTAGAGCCTGACAAATACAAAGGCAGATACTCGCAGCCAACCATTAGGCTGAGCACAGGGTCCTTAATAGGGTCCCCAAAGGAGGACTTAGAGTAAGGACTGAAGGACCTGAAAGGGTTTGCAACCCCATAAGAAGAACAACATAATCAACCAACCAGACACCCCAGATCTCCCAGGGACTAAACCACCAACTAAGGAGTACACATGGTGGGACCCATGGCTCCAGCCACATATGTAGTAGAGGATGGCCTTGTCGGGTATCAATGGGAGGAGAGGCAATTGTGAAGGCTCGATGCCCCAGTGTAGAGGAATGCCAGGGCAGGGAGGTGGGAGTGGGTGGGTGGATGGGGGAGCACCCTCATAGAAGCAGGGAGAGGAAAATGGGATGGGGAAGGCTCTGGGGGGGGGATCTGGAAAGGGGAGAACATTTGCAATGTAAACAAAGAAGATATACAATAAAAAAATAAAAGTATTTAATATTCAAGGTTTAAGAAAAAAAAAAAGATCCGAAAGTCAAGCCCTAATTTTTTTCTCATAAATTCACTGTTTGTTTTCATTATCCTGAAATGTTAATTGGGAAAAAAATGCATGTATGGAGTCATTACTATAAAGTGCTTTAAATATTAAAATTATTGAACTTCAAATATACTGCATGGAGCAATCTTAAGAGAATGACTTGACAGGATACAGTTAAAAACAAGACCAGCAGCCGCTCTGAGGGAAAGTGCCTCAGAGGGCAAACCTCACACGTCAGAATATAAATCGTCCCCTCAAAGTACTGTTGGATGCCGGGGCACCGGGCTCGAAACCACTTTCAAAAGTGCTTTCCTCATCACCTCCTTATACTTTATTATCCCAAACACTATTTTCTGTGGAGGGAGAGGACCAGGAAAAAAAAAATAGGTGCATGTGTCACATGGTAGGATCATTGTTACAAACACAGCTTCTATTTTGGGCATGGTAACGGAGACACAGTTCATTTCTGAATCTGACTTAATAGCTGTTTCACCCTCAGGAATGTCACTACTGTTGCAGAGAGAGAGGTGGTGGGGCGGGGAACAGGGGAAGTATTTACAAAGTAGAAGACTAGCCACAAAAGTCATTGCTAAAAAGTCCTGCTTTCAAAGTAATAGTGCAGTTAATAAACTTTACTTGCTGCAGGCTAAGAAGGCAATGCCAAGACATCTAAGCTATGGAGACATTGCACTTAGCCTGGCAGCCTGAACGTAATCTCCTTCACCTTTGTTCGATAAGAACCAACTCCTGCAACTTGTCCTCTGACCTCCGAGTAAGTGTCGTAGTGTGAACATGCCCCGCCCACACACACAATTTAGAATAAAAATCTGTCATAAAATTTGTTCAAGATTTTTTTTTCTAAATCTAAGATAGACCAAGTAAATAATGGACTCCTCTGGAAGGACACATCTTTACAGTGAGCTCACAATGTCGGTAGATGTTTGCTCAATAAACCTTTTCAGTATTGCAACACGTTAAAATGAAAGACAAACTAGTAGAGAGAAAGAGACAGTGTGATTCATGGCCTCCGAGGGCCTGCCGGTGGCTTCTGAGGGACTCTGCCAGTAAACGGATACACGGACACATCTTGAAAACCAGAGCCCACAGCTGTCGACACCATCTTTGGAAGCTGAAATGAGGGCATTCAGGAACAACCATCAAGGCTGGAGCAGACCGTCACTACCTATTCCGTGTCGCGCTAACTTGGCCTTCCTGCCCAGCTCCACTGTGCAGATCTACCTAGATCTACAAATGTCCAAGGCCGCATCCTTTTGACGGAGCCCTTCCTGATCCTGGAACTGAGACATGTAAGTAGTTTCATTTTGCCGAGTTCTTGATCACTGCTAACAGCTGAGCCTTTCGGCATTTAACAATTGCTTGATTTTCTACCAGGAGGACACTTCAACAAATAAAAATTGTCTCTGGAAAAAAAAAAACTCATTGTACATTCCCCCTGCAGGTATTGGTATCAAAGCAGAAAAATAACCCGCACCATAGTGTACACTACGAACTCAGAATGGTTTACCAATGAAGGCTGAACTCAAAGCTTAATAAGATGCTTCCTTGAGTGAGTCACGGCCTGAGTTCATGCTTCACAGAGTCAGGAGGTAGTTTTTGAAATCAAGTCTACATGTTTTCTGTGAGCAGTCGAGAAGCACAGAAAACATGCAATGAAAACCCTAAGGACTCAAGAATCATCATTTGGTCTCAGTAAGGAATAGCATGCAAATTACTTACAAGAACTCGAGCCTCCACTGCTCCGTTTGCTAGAAAAGTCAACTACTCAGGAACAAACTACAGTCAAACTTTCTACCAGTTCTGAAGTTCGTTCTTGATCTTCCTGCTGCTCACAAGTGCTCCCCTGAGGCCCATAAAGCCAGCACATAATTGGTGGTCTATATTTAGCGTTAAATGTAGCCAAGCAGTAACAAGATTCCCTGCACTGGCTTCCCCTATAATATCTAAGCGTTTAAGATATGCATTGCTGAAACTTTGCCTTAAAACAACAAACCAGCAAGCCTCGACTCCGTTGGTAACTGATGTGGTTCTTATTAAGCTCAAGTTGGAAGTCCTTATTCAGTGGAAGTGGCTGTATCAGCTGACAGCACATTCCTAGCACTTCTGCTGTGGTGTGCTCCTGTGTATAAATACCCTGCAGCAGGCAGGAGCTGCCACTGGGACATCTGGTGTGCAGAGACCTCAGTAAACAGGCAGACTAGCTGTGATAACACAACTAGCATAGTGTCTGACGTGTTAGATTTCCATTCCTGTATCAAAGTATCCAAAATCAGTCAACTTTTATAGAGAGTAAAGGTTTCTACTAGCCCACTGTTGCAGACCTCTGATCTAGGCTTGCAGCAATAGGAAACATAGTAGCAGCTACAGCTGAAAGAATAGGCTTAATGTCATGAAGCCAAGAAGCAGAAAGAGCCAATCAATGATTTGAAAGCCTCACACCTAAAGGTCCCCCATCCTCCAGTGGTTCCGGGCTGGTGACCAAGTAAGCCTTCTACACTTTTAAGACTTCAGAGATCTAAACTATAGCAGCAGGTCCAGGGACTCCTGGGCCTTCTTCAATTAGCTTTACAAAAAGTGCTTGTGGGTGCAAAGATTGCACACCTCAGCATTCCATCCAAAATCTCTTCTAAGCTTCAGAAGCACACCGGCCTTTTGGAAATACCAGTCTTGTTTCCCTCCCACATGCGGCAGTTTCTGCTCCCTGGTGTACACAGAAGGTACTACAGTGAGAATTTGTAAGCTCCGGGTGCCAGATGAGTTTGGATGGAAACAGACTTGCAGTTGTTTATGCTCTGCCTTCACTCACAAGTGACTGCTCATTATATAGCTCTGTGTGTTCCAGTTTCCCTTACACGTTTCTTTAGGGATATTATTATTCTTTCGGAAAACAGGAATCTCACATTTTTTGGTCTTCCCATAGCTTGATAACCAAGAAGACCATGCACTTGATGCCTTTATCATTAAGTGCTGTCAAATGTATTACAACTAAGCTCAGAAAAGATGAAGATGTTCCCATCGTCTAGTCATGCAGGTCAAAAAACAAAACTCTTCTATCTACCCAATCTGTCCCGAATCCCCATCACCTCAGAAGCACTTGCTTCAGTTTTGAACACTGTTTTCCCCCTCTTCTAACGTTATAACCCTCAAGTACCGTCCTCCAGAGATGGGAAACAGCCTCCACTGCCACGGAGTGTAACGTGGCAGAGATGGGACAACGCCACACATGCACTCATCTGAAGACTCCTAGACAAGGACTTGACCAGAATATGACAGCTCTCCTAATACTGAAATACTGCTTTAAGTTTTGATTCAGTAGAAAACATGTCTGGGGCCTTACATTTTCTTTCAAATGCCCCTCATGGTATTCAGTCAATCCCCTGCCATCACAGAGTTCATTGTTGATTGCTTTGAAATTAATTTTTGTGCTACAGTAATTTGACTGAGAATCAGTGGTTGGCTGGCTGGTCAACCAGAGCACTTCACTACTTTCAACTCAATTCTTAAACATCAGGTTCTTAGCAATCGTTGCCAGCAGAAGTTACTCAATGATTTCTTAAGATTTCCATCTTTGTCATCTCAAGCATGGGTTAAGTGCTTAGCTCTCATTCCTCAAACACTAGTTTAAAAAAAAAGCATAGGAATATGCCATAAAGTGAAAATAGGAATACCAGAGTTCAAAAATGTGACTGTGGTGGGAAACTAAGGTATCTAGATTTTCAGGTGTATGAACCAATTAATGCTGCAGAAGTAGGCTCAGAGCTGGAGTTAAAACCGGGCATGGCGGTGCATGCCTTTAATCCCAGCACTCGGGAGGCAGAGGCAGGCGAATTTCTGAGTTCGAGGCCAGCCTGGTCTACAAAGTGCATTCCAGGACAGCCAGGGCTATACAGAGAAACCCTGTAAGAGTTAAGTATGGACTAAACCAAGGTAAGTCATTGTATTTGAGCCAGACAAGATGTTAACTTGAGTGTGACTGAAAATGTTAACGAGACCTCTCTAAGGAAGAAGAAATTGGAAACATAAGGCCCAAAGTCATTTCAGTAGCTCCAATGAACGAAATCAAGTGTGTGAAATTGCTCAGCCCACTAGGCCTGGAATCTACCATGTAACCAATTTTAAGCACAAAAGACAAAAACAGAATTATTTTAAATCTCAACATTTCATGATCAGAGAAGCAAACCTTCCAAAATTGAATTTGAATTTGCCCAATGTTTAATTCTGAACTTGATGTTCTACACAGAAATCCATAAATCAAACTTTCAGTTAAGACCTTAAAATTATTGACCTTTTTTGTATTCACTACAGGCATGCCACCTAAGAGGGTAGTGTGAACTCTGACTTTAAATTAAAACCTGTTTTACAGTCCTCCGCTCTTAAGAGGCAGGCGGATTTCTGAGTTCGAGGCCGGCCTGGTCTACAAAGTGAGTTCCAGGACAGCCAGGGCTATACAGAGAAACCCTGTCTCGAAAAACCAAAAAAAAAAAAAAAAACCTGTTTTAAGAAAACGGCTGTACACTTGGGTGAGAGAAACTAATCTATATTCACTGATACACAAAGAACCAAATTGTATGAATTTCTTTAGTTAGTAAAGAATTGAGGGCAAGCATCTAGTGTATGTGTGTAAAAGTCCAAGACAAGCAAATACCACTTTAAGACAAATGCTTAACTCCCCCCAAGTAAACTGATGTGAGAACGCTTCTCCTGTTAAGTTAAACAATGCCTAAAACCAGTAGAGCAAAGCAATTGCTATCAGTGTATATAAACAGAAACATGAAAGGCAGGTGGAAAACACCTGAAGGGACTGATGGATGGCAGAGAGGGCTTTAGAAGCCTTGAAGTAAACTGTGATAAAAACTCATTAAAACACACACACAGGGCTGGGGGTAAAATGCTTCTCTGGAAAGCCAAGTATTGATTTTGGTACTCAGAAACTCCATTATCAAACTGGCCACTCAGCACTGGGGAGGTAGAAACACGATCCACTTCCAGAAAAAGATGGATGGATCCTGAGAAGTTAGTGTGGACACACATACAACAAAAACTGTAAACACAGGGGCAATGCTTCCCGTGTCAGCCTACATGCAAGTAACAAAGCCACTGTAGATTCCAGTGTGTTCCCAATGTGCTGAGGGCTAGAACTGAAAACCACAAGCCAAGCTGAAGTCCCCCTAGCACAGCACAGACCTTCCAGTTTGTTGGGAACACAGAATGACTTGGGGCAGGGGGCCCCTCAAGTATCATGCTTCCTAGCCCCACCCTCTGCATCAAGGAAACTGAATCCATGTACCCTGAACTCATTGAAGCTATGTGGAGACTAATGGTTATTGTTTTATGCACTGCCAAAAGGCTTACAAGATGCCTCAACAAGGGCAACAGAAAACAGTTTTGAAGTTGGCTAACCTTAGTCCTGGTTATGTATTTCTTAATAATCTATTTCTTAATTTCAATGTTTGATTACTCAAAGCTGTCTTGTTTTGTTCCCAAACATTCAAAACTGTCTTACTCACTCCCTGCCTGCCTTGACTCATTCTGAACTCTATTTCAGTCATGAACAGCATTTCTTCTGTTACAAAGAAGCAATTCCAGTGGGGAAAGACCTTTAACTCCAGAGTGAAAGGCACATGTTTCATCTAGCACATCCTGCTCTTGGCTCTTAGAGGTGATGCCTGGCAGCCTTTGTGGTATATTATAGGCTGACATCAATTCCCAAGACCTGAACACAAGGGCTTGAACACAGCCTTTTGATGAGCTGACTGACAAAAACCAGAATATCAACCTTCCACTCGAACCCATTTCCCAAAACTACAAGTGCCATGAGTATATCATAAGTTCTCAATACTTCTGATGAGTAGTGTAAACAAGTTAACCTTCTTATTATGAAATACCATCTGCTCACTACACAGAATACGACCAAACATCACAAACACTTTATTTGTGGTTACCAGTTATTTTTACAGAGAATAAAGAACTCATTAATTTGTAACACTGTACATTAAATTAAAATACAACCCACCCTACATCAAAAATTATTTAAGTTGACCAAGATAAAAAACCGTCTCTAAAAGCGTATATACATTAGATGTAGCAAAAATAATAATAAAGGAAGAGATTAGAAAACAGCCATCAAATTCAGAAACTAGAAGAATTCTCCAACATCTGCTCTCTTATCTCGGCATTTGCTTCGAGCTTTTGTTCGAGCTTTGAAAGCTGCAGAGTTATATAAATGCTGAAATAGAAAAGAAAAATAGACATGGATCAATAAGACAAGATATTCTTATAAACAAGGGAAACAAACTAGGGGGGGAATATAAAAAAATCTCTAGGGCTGGTGAGATGGCTCAGCGGGTAAGAGCACCCGACTGCTCTTCCGAAGGTGATAAGTTCAAATCCCAGCATCCACATGGTGGCTCACAACCATCCATAATGAGATCTGGCACCCTCTTCTGGAGTGTCTGAAGACAGCTACAGTGTACTTACATATAATAAATAAAATAAATCTTTAAAAAAAAAAAAAAAATCTCTAAGGAACTAGAGAGGTAACAGGAACTTTTGATACACACATCATCCTACAATAAAGTGCATGAAAATTTTACTACATACATTTACCTCAATAAAAACCAAACACCACTTAAAATGTGTTGATATCTTAAAAAGGAAATGGTGCCTGCCAATCACTACTTCAAGTTTCGGACTCTTTTTGGAAAATGAGCCTGGCACTCCACTAAGTTATTGCCCAGTACAATAGGAACATTGCGTGTTTGTTAGCACTAGGCAGAATCAGAGCTTTGGTTCCTAGAACTTCTCTTCTATGCATTTAGTCTTAAGAAAAAGGACTCTAAGACCTGAAGAGAAACCAGAGAAGCTGTGCATTTTGTTTAAAAACACAAAAAACAAAAACCCACCCTTTCAAACCGAGAAATCTTCATGGTTTTAAGTGTTGCAGCATCAAGCATCACAGGGGGTCCAAGCTCAAATACATTGCGAAGGAATTCATTTGTCTGAAATGAAGAGGTAAGGCCTATATCAAATATCTATTTCACTGCATACAGTGAGTCTGACTACAGAAGTGACATAGCTATCTGAAATAAGAAGCTGAACGCCTTAAGTCCTAGGACTATATATCGTAAACTGTACACTTTCATAGAGCACCAGTAATATTCCAGCAGACGTTTAATGCTTTTAATGCCTGGATGCACCCTGGATAGCAAGCTAACTTCAGAAACCACTCTAGTCCTGTAATTCCACCCCACTCAGTTAAAGCAAGGATGGCACTCACCTGCAAATGGTACTGCATCCCTGATCCAAGAACCTCTTTAAACGTGTCATAGGTATGTTTTTTGACCCAGCTATCAATATACATGCGCTCAGGACCAAATTTAACAGTTTCTGTTGGAAAATCCCGTTCCTATATAACAGAGGAGCCAAAATTATCTCATGCCCTAAAATGGCCCAAACATAATTCCTATTCTAAAAAACACTGATATAAAGGGGAACAGCATTTGAAACTGATACTTCTTTATCCAAGATGGTCAAGCTAGTAACTACTGTCTCAGAGCAAGAGGGAAGGAACCTCATGGAACTGTATAAATTTGATGACACAATTCAAACAACTACTAAATTGGTAACCAAGCCACAGTTTTAAGTATCCTAAAACTTCAAAGGACTTAAGAAATGTGAAGACAAGGTCACGTGTTTCTATTGATGCAGGATGATGGGAGAAGGGGAAGCTGCCAAAGAAAGAAATGGCACAAGGCAAGGAGCAAACTGAACAGATGGACCCCTGGGTCCTACGGGAGGAAGTAAAGATAAGTAGGTTAACAGACACGGAAAGGGGAGAGAACAACCAGGAGCTCCAAGAAACCTCAGCTGGGTTTATTAAGAAAACAAAACCAGGTGCAGCAACGGATACCTATAATGCCAGAAAGGCTGAGGCAAGAAGACAGGGTTCCATGGAAACCTGGGTAAGACAGAAGGGAAGAAGAGGTGTGTTTCGGAGGCAGAGTGGTTCTGCCACAGCACCACACCTTTTCTAAAGCAAGAGAGCTGTAGCCCAAGGGAAATGGTTCTCCAGTGGACATGCTGCCACAGGGATCCAAGAAACCTGAAGGGACATGTGCATTCCACAACTACCCAGTTCCTTTTCTCTAAGCACAGAAAGGAGGAGTGGAAGGAATATGAATTCCATCTAGGCTTACATAGCTCACTTAGCAAGCAATCTCTTTGAATCTATTCTGTGGCCTACAAAATGAAGCAACCTATCAGTTATTACAGGTTTAAGAGAGAACACAGTCTATGAAATGACATCCTGGTAGTCAAAAATACATTCTATGTTCTTCCACCCTTTGTAGTTTCATGGAACATTTAGACCTCAGAGCTTACCTTCCAATCATGTTCTGTACCCTTCTAAACCCTCATCCCTTCCTCCTTCCTAAAGATAACTAACTCCCTCTGCTTCCTAACGCAGGGATTCGCATCTTTCCCTTCCCCTTCTCCCTCTTCCCCACTTCCTGTTTCTCTGAGTACACACACTTGCGGTGTGCACATGGAAGCCAGTGTCAGTCCTCTCCCCATCTTCCACCTTGTTGAGATGAGGGTTTCTCATTTGTTGTATGCCACCGTGTACAAGAGGCCCATGAGCTTCCACATTTTTCTGTATCTGTCCCATCTCAGGCTAGGACAATGGGATTATAGATATTTGCTAACCATACATTTTGGCGATTCAAATGCAGGTCCTTAAACTTGCACAGCAGATGCTTTTACTCACTAAGTCATCTCCCCGACCCTCATTTATATTTTCACACTATCATTTTTTTTTAAATGCTCTTCTGTTCTAAAAACAACATACCCATAGTTTTACCCCAAGAAAAATAAACTCTTCTTACCAACCAACCAACCAACCAACCAAAAGGAGTTAGGTCTTGAACTTCAAGAGACTGCCCTCATCCATCCTAAATAAATCTCATCTCAACCAAGCAGACTAACCCACGAGGCTCAGAAATCAATGACTGTCATGTGGCCTTTCTAAGAGCCTAGGTCTTATTATTTTGGATTTTTAGCACCCAGTCTTCCTACAGATCACAGAAGCCTAAGGGCAACATTATACCAAAGCTTAAGAAGCAGAGAGTGTCTCAGTCTCAGTCACAGAATTCTGATGTGAGACATAAGGTAAAATGCCGCGAACCACAGATCTCTATTTCTTGTATCCAGTGTGGTATAAAATTTAGAGCTTCACATCTGCTAAGGACACACTCTCCATCCGGACAGTGTCCTCAGTCCTCGTTACCCTACAGTACGTGCTTCTGCCTTGCAGGACTTCTTCCTCTGTACTGCTGTGGGTGGTAAAGGCCTGACATCAGGGAAGTCTCCATGCAAGCATTCACCAGGCAAGCCCAGCTTAGCTTCTCAGAGGCAGCTTCACAAAGAAGCCAGCTCTTCCCTTTACTGTTAAGACCCTGCTCTGGGGTTTAAATAAGGAAACAGCTTTGGAATACAGTGAAAACCAAGCATCAAAACGACGCAGGTGTTTGCTTGAGCCTCTCATTTCAGCGGCTGCTAGCTGTGTGGGCACTGAATAGGCTTACCTCCACAGCCCTCAGGACATCTCTGAAGACAGACCGCTGCTTTCTCTTGTCCACTTTGGCACGGTGTTTATTTCCATCTGTAGCCAGAGCCCGGAGCATCTGGGTCAAAGAATCCATATCTTCATAAAAAAAGTCCTGACCAAGAAAACAGATTATATTTCACTTATTTTTCATTTTTTACATCTGAAATTGACAAAAAAACATACCAGTTGTATAAAGCAACACAATTTTGCTCTTTATGGAGATTTGTGCACATATAAACAGGCAGATATTATGCAAAAATTCAACTACAAAATAACACTCTCCTTCTGAGTATAACTAGCTTTCAAGCACGTGCTGCCCTGTGCACGTGACCTGGTTTTCTGAAGTTCCACAAGACAGATGTGCCATCTGTTCTGGACACCTGATCACTCAGACAGGGGTCCCTCTAACACAAAGCCACTTTTATTTTAGAGGTGCAAGTTAGTCAGCAGTGCTTTTTCAGAGGGTGTGATTTCTATTTATGGCCATTGTCTCTAATAAGCAGTAAGATGTAGCAAGAAACATGATTCAGTAATTAAAGACAATAAGCTAGCTACTTCAATGACTACTGGGGAAGGGGTGATACAAACTTGAAATCAATGTAATATTCTTGCTTTTAATCTTTTATTAATGTATCAACTTGATTTGAATTCTGGCAGTTTTAGTTTAAATTATATTTAAGTTTTATTCCTGACTCCAAGGTTCAAGAAAAATTCCCCACACTGTGTAATAAGCAGGCTAACAGTACCATAGAACAATTATGTTAGCAAAAACTTCTGAATAATTAAATATTTATTTGTTATAAGAATTATTTTAATTCTGCCTATGTAATTAATCAACCTGGTTTATTATGTATATATGGTTTTATATATTTACTTAAAAATCAACCTGTTTTAACTAACTTTTTTGCAGTAGTAGGACCTTGGTCACACTTAGCAAGTGCTCTGCCACAAAGCTGTACCTATAACCTTGATTTAATTATCTTTAAACACTATAACTGCCCACATGTAAAAGATTATTAAAATAAAAAAAATCTTGGGGCTGGTGAGATGGCTCAGCGGGTAAGAGCGCCCGACTGCTCTTCCAAAGGTGATAAGTTCAAATCCCAGCATCCACATGGTGGCTCACAGCCATCCGTAACGAGATCTGGCGCCCTCTTCTGGAGTGTCTGAGGACAGCTACAGTGTACTTACATATAATAAATAAAATAAATCTTTAAAAAAAAAAAATCTAAAAAAAAGGTTCTATTTGTGACCCAACTGATTGCTGTTTATTGGTAACTACTTATATCACACACTAAACATATCCAGATGTGTTACCCTAGCTAGCCTATACATTTTACTAAGTCAGAGAACAAAAACTATTTGGGTAGTAAAACTTAAAATGTAATTTAAACTAAAACTGCACTATTACTTCACCTTTACGATGCATTCCAAAGAGTTAAAGGAAACTTCCATTTCTAGCCAGTACAGGAATGCAAGATTAAACCCCGGGACATCTAGTTTCTGTGTCTAGTTAAGAGTCATCAATTAGTTGGGCATGGTGGTGCATGCCTTTAATCCCAGCAATCGGGAGGCAGAGGCAGGCGGGTTTCTGAGTTCGAGGCCAGCCTGGTCTACAAAGTGAGTTCCAGGACAGCCAGGGCTATACAGAGAAACCCTGTCTTGAAAAACCAAAAAAACAAAACAAAAAACAGAAAAAAAAAAAAAAAAAAGTCATCAATTAGCTGCTCAGTTTTAGTTTACCTTCATTCTTAGCTGCTACCTTCCTAATGAAGGGGAGGGAGCTAGCACTGCTTCACACAGGCTGAGTATTAAAGCCTAACCATTTGAGATTCAACCTAAATGGAAAAGTCAAGGCCTAAAAATGGTACAGTCTACAACACCATAATGCTATTAGACACTCGCTGTTCTAAAACTTGTGACTAACCATAGCTTCATCCTGCAAATACCACCTTTCTCCTTAGGTTAAAACTCAAAGAAGAAAGATGGAATGCCCAGGAGACCTCATGCTTAACACAAAGAACTAGAGGAAAGCAGGAGAAATGGCCCTCCCCAAGGAAGAGCATACCAACTGTCCAATGCCCAAAAGTCTGCTCTGACACATATGTACCAGAAACATAATATATACTGGATTAAGAGTATATATGGAATATAAATATACATGTATGCATTCAATAACAGTGAAAAAAGGCAGCCATGATATAAATATACTTGTATTTGTGAGACAGATTTAGCCTGAATATGTCCAGGAACTTACTCACTCATCTATAGATCTACCTGCCTCTACCTCCCTAGTGCTGGGATTAAAGTTATGTGCCATTAGGATTGGCTCAAGGCCATGAATTTGAAGAACAAAAAGGGGTGTATTAGAGGATTGGGAGGGAAAAAAAGATAAATGTTGTAATTATATTATAATCTCAAAAATAAATACTTTAAAAACACTTATTAAGTAACCCAAGGTTGGAAATAACGTCTCCTATTTAGTTAACGTCCCACATATTTAAGTTTCCCTGTGACTTTTTTCCCCCTATTTGCTACTATGACAATAAGGAGTGACAGATACTAAAAGCTGTTCTTCAGTTTTGTTTTATTTAAAACCCTTTTCCTTTACTTTTATTTTATGTGTCTGAGTGTATCTTTCCACCATATGTGTGCCTGGTGTCCACAGATGCCAGAAGTATGAATCCCCTAAGACTGGAGTTACAGACGGGAGGTAGTAGGTAGGTACTGGGAATGAAACTCAGATCCTCTGAAAGAGTAAGTGCTCTTGACCTCAGCCATCCCCCCAGCCTGGTTCTCAATTTGAAATGCCAGCACATTGAATGAGTTAGTACCTAGGAACAAATTGACCTTTCTAGTGGCAATAAAAATTATGAACAGGGTAAACAAATATCTAGTATGGCAAGATAAAAGGGTTCCTAGAACATAGGACTTCCAGTTCAAACCTAATATAGTATCAGTATCAAGGTCAATTAGGACAGCTGGTCAGGTATTTCTCATTTCAATACCCTAACAGGCCCAGCCACAGTAATTAACACCTGCATATAGACAGTGGATAGGCATACAGAATCCAGAACACTATCAAAAGCAATGCTAAATAGCAACAACAGAACCTTATCTCACCCCAAATCTATGCTGACTGGTATTTCATCTATTTGTCTTATATTATAAAACACCACATGCCTAAAGTCAAGTATTATTTGTGAGTAGAACAACATTCTCTTAACTTCAGGTCTACAGACAGCAAGAATGTTTCTACCAATCCTACACTAGATTATACTCTCAAAACCAATCACAAGTTCTCAGGTGACCAGCCAATAAATGTATTTATTATCCAATTCCTAATTTTGACAGTGACAATACAAAGGAAGAATGGTCCTCGTGTGTCTCCTGCTGCCAATTAGATACTCACACTCTCCATTCCTCTGGCCAATTCAAACAGAAGCGCCAAAGATTCTCCAGCAGCAATTCTCATGTTTACATCATCACAAGAAAGGAGGCTTGGAAGTTTATGGAAATGCCTAGAAAATAGTCATTACTTTATGAGTACAACCAGTTGTTAACTAAAGGGTTTTTGTTTTTTGTTTTTTTTTTTTTTAATTAAAAAAAAAAAAGAAAAGAAAAGAAACTAAAGGGTTGTTAGAAAATTGGCTCAGTGGCTTAATAGCACTTGCTTCTGTTCTTGCAGAAGACTCAAATTTGGGTGCCAACACACATCAGGCAACTCCAAACTGCTTTTAACGCCAGTTCCAGGGGATCTGATAGCCTCTGCTGGCCTCTGTGGGCACCAGCACTCAGGTGGTACACATACACACATGCAAGCACACACACATAAATAAAAATGAAAGTAGGTTGAAGAAAGGTAACAGCACTGGCTGCTCCTCCAGAGGACCCAGTAAAATTCCCTGCACCTTCATGGTGATATTCAACCATCTCCAGGACTAGGGAATCCAACGCCCTCTTCTGGCCTCCAGGGAGAATGCACTCATATTGTGCACAGACATACATGCAGACACAATTAAAGAAATGTGTACATATAGAAAATAAAAATACATACAGCTCCAGCTTTTTCTTCACTTCACTGATGGGGCATATGGTCAGTAGCAATGTCCATGCGAGTAGCGAGCTGATGTGAAGCACTGTATTAGGAGAGCTGCAAGTAACATTAGTGTCTTTCTCTTTCAGATAGGACTTTGTGAAGATATTTTCTAAGCATTCCAGGGTTGAATACAGCTCCTAAAAGAGAAAGAATATGCAGTAAGACCAGGACTATCTTCAATTAAATAAAAAACACTAATTGGAATTAAAAATTATTCTGCTTACAGTGATGTCATCTGTGGCAATAAAACAGCAAACACCAAAGCAAGTTGCACACTACAAAATAAAAGGGAGACATTAATGACCATTAGATTCTTATTATACATTTGCTTTTAAAATTCAATGTGAAAACTTTCTCAACTACTTCCCTCCACTAATTTCCACACATAGTATAAAGAGATTGGGAAAGAAAGAACAGTAAGCAGAGGACTGTCCAGACGAGGAGATTTTAGTCCAAGCTCTGATATCAATATCAAGACAACTTCAAAAGAGTGACTGTTTCTCTTGGGTCTTCTTCCTTTACTAACTATGAAACTAGAAGGGATACTGCACAGATGAGCTTCCATGAATCACAAAGCAGAAATCTAGTGAAGTTCAAGTGATTCTCAAACTCCCTCAAGTATCACACAATTAGAGATCGGAAAGCATGCTCAAACCCTAAGACAGATTAACAACACCTCAAAAGTCCTATATTTATCCAAATGTAGCTTTTCATGAGGACTTAACCCAACAAACACCAGTGTCATTTACGCTCCAGTCACACATATTCCCAAACTATCCTAACAACCCATTATCTAGTACCTATGTATGGTCTTTAATCCCCAAAGTAAACAATATATTCCAATGGAAGACTTGGAACACAAAAGAGAATTTGTCTTAAACTGCTCACTGTCTGAAGACAGGAGAGTAAGGTATTCGTAAGATCCTACTACTTAGAGCTTGGGTGTTGAGTCTGGACAGACCTGTACATTTTAATCTCATACTTACAGTCTGCCTAGCCTGGATACTAGCTGCTCCATCACAAATGATTTTTTTTAAGATTGGTCCAAGAGTCTTTAAAATCTCTTCACTCTCCAATCCAGGGCCCAACTGAATACAAAGCACAGACGCCACTGCTGCAGCCGCGCGCTGCTCCTCACTCTTTCCTGGGAAAGCAGAGGAGAAGCAAGCGTGGCAGATTTTATTTTCAGTAGCAAGTGAGTGAGTTTCCAAGGCAGTAGTTTATAAGGAAGCATCTGTATTTCTGAAACCCATACTGCATGCATTCCAGGCTTAAAATGCTCAAATCCTAGAAACAGAGACCTTGGTCAAATCACAGATAGACATACTTAGCTTAACTTCTCCAATGTTCCAAACAGATTCCCTCATCTGTAAACAGAGACGAGTATCCACCTTGAGGGATTATTTTATTGACTGCAAAGGCCAAAGGCAAGGGGTTCCCGTCAAGCTCTGCCTTCTAATTCCTTAAGGAACTCACACTAACAGGGCTGCCACAGTAGCCCGAAGCAGGACTTACCTAAGGGCAAATGCAGAGTCCCTCTTCTGATTATTTTAACAAAATAAATGATTAAAGTAAAAGATCTTTCTACATAAAGCTAAATTTAGATCATTTTTTAAAGACATACACAGTAAAAGGTTTGAGCAAATATGAAATCATAAAACTTTTTTGGAGCTGGGGTGATCTCACGATGTTGTCCTGCTGGGCTATTGTTTGCTATGTAGACCTCAGAGACCCTATCTCTCTCTGCTAGAACTACAACTCTACACCACCACAGCTGGCCTGAATCGATTATCTAAAAACTATAAAATATATACATTGAAATGGAATTTTTAAACCTCCCAGTACGGGAGTGTCAACGTAATCCATACACTTTAAAAAGAAAACACCCCTATCTCCAACAAACAGGCTCTGCTGTACTATAGCAGAGCTACACAAGATTAGAGACACCAGACTTTTCCTAGCCCCATCCTTGTTCCATGGGAGAGGTGGAGCTACATTCATAAGCCAACTTTTACCCTGAGCAAAATGAGAATAGGACATAAAGTTCACTGAATTTAAGCAAACATGTGCTTCCTACATCTTTGATACTAGAGTTACTGTGTTAATAAAGTAAGGATAGAATGTAATTTTTATAATATACTTATTTGGCAAAATAAGGAAACTGTAGATGCAAATCTTAATTTTAGCAGTTTCTAAAACTGCAATGTTGAGAAACATTAGTTATAACCTTTAATGTCACTCTTTCTTCTTTTGTGTGTGCACCTGCATTGAGCAAAGACCAGAAGACAGCTTCCCTGAGGGAAAATTGGGCTGGATTCTTATAATGCTTTCCCATGTTTAGAAAAACAAAGATGTCTTGCAAAACCCTACTTTAAGTTGCAATGTGATGCATTCATCCCTTCCTTATGTAATCTGAGAATGGCAATAACCTCTTCTGAGTTGACAAAAAAATGTCAAATCTATCCTACTTAAGATCTGTTTATTAGCAAAAGTTACTGTAAGAAGAGAGCCAATTCCTTGTTGGTTCTGCACAGGTCTGTCAAGAACTACGGCATTACCTTTTTTCAGACAGCGCTCAATGCTATCAGTTAAAGTCATTCTTCTCTCGAGAACAAACTCATACAGCACTTTTGAAGACAGTGCATTTTTAAGACCTTCAAGAGCTGCCTGTCTTGTCTTCGCACTATTGAAAACAAATTAAAAAGGAAGAACTAGTTAGGAGACAACTATAAACTAATGACTTCTAAAGACATGTGATCTTCACATCTGTAAACAAGCTCCAAGTATCTATCTTTCAATAATACACTTATATGATCTCAAAATAAGAGGTGCTTTCACAGTGTTTTCTATCAGAGCTCTTCTCTTTATTGGTAGCTACAACTCTAAATGACTGTAGTATTTTGTACTTTCAATGTATAAGACACTATGTGTAAGACATGCTATGCAGTACATACCTTAAGTAAATTCGGCTTCAGACCACCCCACCCTTGAAACCAGCACTTATTATTCCATCCGACCAGTCTCAAATTCCTGAACTCAAATGATCCTCTCAACCATCTGGGACCAGAGTCATAAAACATAGCTACCTCTACATGCTACATGTTCATGTGACATCTTCTGGGTATCTTATTTCATCTGTTCAATTCTAGAGATACCATGAATAAAACTTACACTTACCTTTGACAGTTCTCATACCCATAACAAATTTAGTGAAGAAACAACTTAAAGCAGTTTGTCCTGGTAAGCTGAAGATCAACTTTTAGTACTATAAATTTCAACTACAAAAGTTAATATATGCTACTATGCTATAACAATGAGTAATAGAAACCAGTTTAAATTCTGATAACATGCTACTGCGCACACTAATTGGCCAAAGCAACATTACATCATCCAAAGTAAACAAGCCCCAGCTTCAGAAAAACATACTGCTTTACCAGAGAAATGCACAAAGGACCTAATAGAGTAACTGATTGGAATCCCCCAGAATGGAAAGCTTTTAACCCTCTTACCTCTTATCAAGGGTTAGGTCAATTAATCCCTTCAATTTGTACTCGAAGTCTTCTTGCGTTCCTTCCTCATCAAGAACTTCTGGTCCTACAGAAAAGAAACCAACACTGAAACAAAGCAGGGGAAAAGTAGATTGGGAAAAGCAACACTATAGCTCACATACAAGAATTCCCACGTCATCTTTGTACGGCAAGCCACAGGTATACATTTAAAACTCCTACCGTCTTCCGCAAAACTGGAAGGATCGCTATAGCCGCTGCAGTGGCTCATTGTTTCAATGGATGCATCTTCATCACTGAAAGGTTGAACAGTCCGATGCGGGCCTCCTATTAGGAAAAGGAAAGAGATGAATTCTCTTTGCTATATAAACACGCAAATCCTTAACTTGGAAATTATAACTTACTTAAAAGTGATCTTGTAATAAGGTCAAACTTTTTGTAAAGAGACAATTAAATTGCAAAAGAAGATATGTAACATTCCTAAATTGACTCATCAAGTCTGTACTTCAGAAGGTCAGCTATTTACATTATGAAGCAACTGCAGAAATGTACCAATCATCTAATAATGAGAACTAGCTTTAGTAAGCAGTAACCAGTAAATAAATAGCCTCTTGTTCAGGTGCCTTATTTTAAAGGCAAGTGGCAAGTTCAAAAGGGGAAGGTTTTAAGGTAACAAAAGAATAGCAGAAGTTGCAGGGTCCCAGCACTTGGGAGGCAGAGGCAGGTGGATTTCTGGGTTCGAGGCCAGCCTCGTCTACAAAGTGAGCTCCAGGACAGCCAGGGTTATTCAGAGAAACCCTGACCCAAAAAACAAAACAAAAAAAAAAAAACAAAAAAAAACCCCAATATCAGAAGTTTTATGTCTGATGTTATAAAAGCCATTGCAAACTAAATTGCTTCCCCTGCTCCCATTTTAAGTCAGTGTCTCCCTGTATCACCGGAGCTGGCATGGAATTCATTTTGAAGTCAAGGTTGGCCTTAAATTCACTGCAATCGCCCTATGTCAAGCTCCTTAGTGCTGGGATGACAGGATGAGCAACATGTGTCTGCATATGTGTGACATTATGTGTGTGAGTTGTGAGTCCATCCTCGAATTCCAGCATGTTTGAGACAGTTTTAATATTTAAAACTGTGTTAGCAGCAGGGTAGTGGTGGCACACGCCTTTAATCCTAGCACTTGGGAAGCAGAGGCAGGAAGATCTCTGAGTTCAAGGCCAGCTTGGTCTACAGAGTGAGTTCCAGGACAGCCAGGACTACACAGAGAAACCCTGTCTCAAAAAAACAAAAAGAAAAGAAAAATAAAAAACAACTGTGTGGTAAACTGCAAAATTCTGGAATTTTCCTATCTCCAACTCTCTATAGGAACACTAGGATTATAGATTTTTTTATACCATCCTGACTATACAAGGGCTCCAGGAACTCAGATCTCCTATCTGCAAAAGCTGTTTAGCCATCTGCCAGTTAAAAAAAAAAAAAAAAAAAAAAAAAAAAATTACCCTTTTTTTAAAAAAGGAACTCAGGCTGTGGTTGTGTAAACCTTTAATCCCCGTACTTGGAAGACAAAAGAGGCAAAGGTCTCTTGAGTTTGAGGCTAGCTACATAGGGGTGGTTCCAGGCCAGCCAGGTTTACAGTGAGACTCTGTCTTGAAGCTCAAATAAAATAAAATGAAGATTCCAACCATATCCTAGAGTTTTAAAATACCAATGCTAGTACCAAAAATAATTTAACTAGCATATTTTCAGAATAAATTCATAATTGAGGGATCACACATTAACTTAAAAATTATGTAGTAATGAATTACTTTGAGTCGTGAGCTAAAATGAGTCTCAAATTCTGACCATAAAGTGACCTGGGCAGCCTTATTTACCTGCACTCAATTTCCTTGTATCAGTAAAATCAAAGACTACATCAAATATTAATTCCTTATAATAACTAGAACATTTTAATATTATAGAGTACATACTGCAGGAGAGATGCTAGGATTACCACCTGGACAGAGTACAGAAAAATGAACATGAACTACATACACAACAGAAGTCAATCTCATTTACTCACCAATGTACCTAACCTCTTCTTTCGGCACCTATTATGCAACGGTTTCACCTACTACCTTTTATGTACAATCTATGTGCAATTTTACAGAAATGTATTTCAATACTAAGCATATCAAAACACAATCACATCATACAGGAGTATAGAAAATAATGTGTCCTATACTACAAATGTAGGCGTGTTCTACTAGTACATAAAGATGTCATTAAGTAGCATTATACAATCATCTTACTTTGTATAATATACTGATGTAACAGTCTATAGATGCATACAGTGTTGCCAACCAATTCCCAAAGACTGGGAGAAAAAAGGTTAAGTATCAAAAGCCCTTAAGTATATTAAATTCATCATGAAAAATTATAAGCAAATATAGATTAATGAGCATTATATTTGAATGCATATTTTTAGAACTTCAATTTCAGAAATATTTTAATGTATAATTATTAACACTTCTGTACACACATCATGATTACTTAAACCTTAGGTATAAATAAAAATTCAAATTCCTCAAAAAAATTAAGTCCCTATATTTTTATTGTCATTATTACCTTACTTTTATTTACTTATTCTAGTTTTGGGCAACAGTCAGTCTCTGCAAGCCAATCTCACTATATAACCCAGATTAACCTTCAGCTCCTGCCAATCTTCCTGCCACTCCAGCCTCTCAAATCCTAGGATTAATGGGTGTTAATTTTATTTTTTTAAATCCTCTAAAATTAAGCTTGTTAGAGTTAGGCTAATTTTCTTTTAAATAAGTTGAAGAAAGAAAAAAAAAACCTATGCAGAGAAGTTAGCAAAATTTTATATTAACAAGTGACCTTGAAATCTGCTTGCCTGATACCAAAGTAACTTGGATCAAAGTGGGAAAGCACAGAGAATAAGTGCGGCTCCGATGCCAGCATTTCTTAATCACTGTGCTAGGAAAAAATAAACACAAGCCTATTTCTGGATCTTTCCTCATGACAAAGTATGCTAACAGCTGAGTATATTCTCAAGAATCTTACCATATTTACACACAAGCCAATGTAATTTTAAAACTGTTCATATGTGACCTGTTTTTAAGATTATTTGTACACAACTTTAAGCTTCTGTCTCTTAGCTAACTGGTTTGGTTTCTTCATGATTCCAGGAAGGGGTTTGAAAGGGCAAGGAATGACTGGCAGGACGCCTCAGTGGAAAAGGTGCCTACTGCCAAGCCTGTCAGCCTGAGTTCATCAAGCCCTGGGATCCACACAGAAATGTGTCCTGACTTCCATATCCGTGTCTTAAGAGTGTTCATATTCACACACACAAATAAGTAAATGCATTTTTAAAGCAAGGAAATTCATCTTGTAAGAATGTCTAACATCTAGGTCAAGCTTACCTTGTAATCCTGTGTTAATAATGAGCAGGCACTCTACATATGTGAAGTCCTTATTTCTCAGGGGCTTACTATACAAACTTTTTTCCTTAAAAATCCTGTCTTCCCTGCTAAATCTATGGCTTTACATCTGCTATTCCAGCAATCAGAAGTCTAAGACAAGAAGCTGCCTTTGAGACCAGCTGATGCTACAGTGAATTCCAGAGCAGGCTATAAACTCAGACTGTCATAATAAACAAAATGAGAAAAAACAAAAAAGAAAACACAAAACATTAAAAATCCACTCCTCAGCCAGGCGCAGTGGCTCACACCTTTAATCCCCAGCACTCGGGAGGCAGAGGCAGGCAAATTTCTGAGTTTAAGGCCAGCCTAGTCTACAGAGTGAGTTCCAGGACAGCCAGGGCTACACAGAAAAACCCTGTCTCAAAAAACAAACAAAAAAATTCCACTCCTCAGATCATAACACTGCTGTGTAAACTTCTCCATGCATATGAGGTCAATTTTCTTGGTTTCCTACACCTCTCCAATTACTTACAAAGACTATACATAAAAATCCAAGACCCTAAGCAACAGACTGAAGGTCGTAGAGATTCACTTAAATCAGACTTATTCTCCCTGTCATCCAGACTTCAATAGAAAAAGTGGTTTCTAAGTAAAATTGTTGCTAATTTCCTTTCGGACTCAACTATTTAAGAAGTAAAACACACGTGGCCAAAGTAGAAAATTATAGAAAAGCATTCTCATCCAGTCACACTTGTAAGAGGTAGCTTTTATGGTAACAAAATCAAAGCTGGCAGTTTTAACAACCAAATCAATTACTTTCCTTTTATAGATGCTTAAAGTGTTTACATTACATATGCTAAAATGCAGTGTTTAAAACATATATCTTTTCTATGAAAAAGAATTTAAAAGACAGCACTGATGCAGTCTGACTGCGGGTCAAATACACCTTGAGGCAAAATGTGTCTGTCCTAAGAATAATATTTGTCAGGAAACTACAGAAAGGAAGGCTGTCTGTGAGGCGGAGACCTCTGTTAACATCTGTTTCCAAACTGTTACTGTTTCTCCATTATTTCCATTTCACCTTTTTAAAAGGAAAACTTTAACAGACTAGTAAGACCTTATGAAAGAACTCCGGTATTTATTCAAGAGGGAAAACTTAAACAGAAGTAGCAGGAGCCTTGATTCAACCACAACTAGGTTACATGAACAGTATTTCATAACTTCACAATTAATTGCACCACCCATTCAGGAGAAAGGAAAAAAAATCTAAAGATACATTTCTATTTGTAATAGTCCATACCCAGCTAGTTATCATCTAATGCATGATCAAGAGCTTTCAGCTCTTCAGACCCTGTAGGAAAACTTTTGCATTGCCAGTCTCCAATATTTAACATGAAAACTGGTCATTTACTTTTCTAATATCATTTGAATGATCAAAGAGTAGCAGCTAGATCAACAAATACCTAATGGCTATTATCTTGGTGTGGGACGACTGGAGTCATTCCAATATTCAACTCCATAATCTTAACAAAACAATTAGAGAGATGACTACCCATTTTAATACTACTCGACTTATGTCTTGTGTGCCGCCTTGTAGAAGGGACCTTCGGCTGCAATCATTTTTTTTTCTTAAACATATGTTAAGAGAATCGTACATTCAGTTCAGCAATTAACCATCCAGAAAGAGCTTAATTTTAGCACGGAAGGAAAATAAACTTATCCCTAACTTTCCAGCCAATTGCAACCTCGGCTTCTCACCACCTCTACCTCTATCACTGCATGGAACCTATAGAATGCAGCACAAAGGAGAATGCGGTCGCCTAGGCTGGCAGCACAAGAGCTGTGGGGGCTCCCGGTTTCTGCAGGTACCGGGTTAGGAGTGGAAGCCACGCTAAGGGTGGGGCGGTGGCCATGGCTTCCGACGCCTCCACCCCGCCTTAGAGGACCCGCGGGACGCTCAGGAAAGCAGCGGGATGGAAGCCACTCGCGCCTCTGCGTCACCCTGGCCCCATCACGCAAAGCTCAGGCCTCGTGACGCAAAAGCCGGTCCAAGCCCGCTGGACGTTTGACACTCCCGAGAACTCCATGTTGGAGAGAGGGCCACAGGCAGCGCGCAAAAGCGGCAAGCCACCGGCACTCCGCCCCATCTCTAGCTCGACAAAGGACCGGACAGCAGGCAGCGGCGTCTAGGAAGAACGCCAAGTCCTGGTCACCCTTATTCCGACTCTCCCTCCGGCCCAAGGTCCCACTTCTCCCCGCCCCCAGGGCCGGTGCTCCAGCACTGCTCCCGCGTGCCAGCTCAAGAAGCGCGAGTCCCAGGGCATGATGGGAACTGCAGTTCAGCCGTACCACACGCTATGCAGACTTTGGCGTCCGAAGCGAAGACCGAACTACAAGTCCCACCGCGCCCCAGGCCGGAGTCTCCCGTTCGGCCGGGCAGCCGGCTCCGGGGCGTGGGGACACCCCTCACCTGCCGTGGCCGCCGACGTCGCTGCCCCGGAGCCGCCGCCACCCCCGCCACCGCGGTGGGGAGCGTTCCGCTTCTTGTTCTTCGGCATCGTGGGCCGCCCGGTGCCGCCTACACTTGGAGCTCAGCGAGGATCAGCCGATGGAGCTGCACTGTCTACTCGTGCGTCTGTGCGGCGGGCGGCTGAGAGGCGAGTCTCGGGCTAACAAGAGAGGCGAGGAGCGGCGCGGGTGAGAAGCGGCGGCAGCAGCAGCAGAAATCCCCGTGAAGAGCTGCGAGCGGAAACGATACATGTTTCTCTCTAGCGCGGGAGCGAAGGCGGGGTGGCCAGACCACGACGCCTTAAGTAGCCAGACGGCGGCTTGTCGTCACCATGCGTGGGCGGGTCTCCATCGCTCGCTGGCCAATCGCTGCAGATCTCCCCACCGGCGTCCACTGGGGCGGTGCCTGCATTCGGACTCCCATTCCCAGAGCCTCAGTCTGCGCTCGGTGCCTGGGCTGCCATGCCTTAGGGCCGCGTGGAGCTTTGGGAGATGTAGTAAGCGAAAGGGCGCGGCCTTCTCCAGGCTCCTCCCAGTCCGATTGCGTCTTGACCTCGTCCCAACGAGGCGTCCGCCCTGGAATTTACCCGGGTAGTCACCACGATGAGCCATGCGGCAGTTATGCAGCTTGACGAACGTCAGTTTGCAAGATCACGTGTAACAACCTTTCCCCTGCTAATATGAGGACTCTGTCCAAGCACAACCATACCCTCCTCTGGGTTCAGGGACGTGGGCTCCCCACTCTCCAACAAAAAATGTGTGCTTTCAGCTAATTCAAGTTGTATTGTTTGCGGATCGCGGATTCTAGACTAAAATCTCAAATGACGAGACTGATGTTTATGTCTCAGATTTTCTTACAAAGATGTGGCCTTGATTCCACCTGCCAGTTAGGAGGTCAGTTTGGGATAAGAGTTTATGAGAAGCTCGCAGCTGGTAAAACATACATGAGTTATATCAATAGTCACAACGGGGTTTGTTTTCTCAAGGTGTTCCTGTTGATCTGTTTTCCCTGTCGCAACCCCCAGTCCTGTTCAGGAGCTGCTAGTAGGTTCCTATACTGTCCAGATGACAGCACAAACTCACTGACTCGTGCAAGTGACTCATTCTGCACTCCACCTCTCACCTCTCAGCTTCATTCTATTTCAAGTGACCATAGTATGTCTTTCTCCATCTTAATGTCCCTCTTGTACCTTAAACCAACTTAAATTAGACTCTTAATATTCAATATATTATCGTCCCCCATATTCTGTAATTTATTCGCCGTAATTTATTCACAGTTTGCTCATAGTGCCCCCCCACACACACACACACACACAGCAATTGGTTTTAAATGAAACTCAAGGCTGTATCTTCATCTCTAGCCACACATAGCTTCAGTTCATACCAGGCCCCCCACTTCAATGTTCCATGCCCAGGAAGGCTGATTGATTATTTACTCAAGTGTCTTGCTTGACTAATCCACCTATGTTAGTAGTTATTCCGGAACCTCACGGATCTGCCAGTCCTCCTAACCTAGCCCTCTCTCACTGCTTTCCAGATAGATATCTTGTTCTTCTACTGAACTAAACCGGTCTTCGTTTCTAGTACAGGGCTCTTTTTGTTACTTTGACTTCATCGTTCACCTTGCTTCCTGTTCTTAAAATGAATGCCCTATCCCCCCATCTTCGTCTTAATTATCTCCGTCTATCAAGACCAGCTCAAACACTATCACCTTCAGGAAGCTTCCTCCTCACAAGTCTTTAACTTTGTAACGCTCTGCTGTCACTCACTGTCCCTACAGATCAATCACAGATGGACGGTTCACAAAGATTCAGTTGGAAGTGCGATGTTCAAGGTTTGCTTTACTCTGTGTTCTGAAGAACAAGTAAACTGCACAGAGCATGGCTACCAAACAGGGACGCAGACATGGACACAGACCCCCACTGAGCGCCTTGTGTCTGGACAGGCACACCTGAAATCTGACATGAAGTGAGGGTTCTCAGTAGGTGAGGCAAAGCAAAGAGCTATCCATGTTGACGCACCTTATAACCACAAGCTTAATTCTCAAGATAAGTTGATATACAGAACAGTCACTTGCTACTCTGTGAACCCCATCCCCCAGAGTTTGTGATGGGTGTGTTCTTTCTGTATCCACTCATGTGTACACAGGGGCTTTTCTTGGGCAGCCTGTTTAGAGCCTACCATATTATACAGTGCTTGTTTTACATTCATTAGTGAATACTTCTATCATGTCATGAAATTATCCACTTCCTCCAGACAAAAATCCCTGTTTGCGTCATCTCTCTATTCCTTCTGGGAAAAAAAAAAAAAAAAAAAAAAAAACTTGAAATTTATGTTCACAACTTAAACTCACAACTTAAAATCTAGAAATTACAAATCAACATCCTTGTGAGTGAGCTTTTTAGAGATAGCAGAAGCGTTAACCTTGTGTTCCACGTTGTCCAGCTGAACTTTGATTTAATGAGCCTTAATGAGCTGGCAGTCATCCGTTTCCCAGAATCCTCTGGTCCAGGTTTTCACTTAGGACCACCAACGGCTCAAGGACTGATACCCAGCCAGCAGAGGGCACCTTCTGCTGATTTCCCCTGCTGCTTGTTTTCAGTTGTTTTGGCAGAATTTCTTCTCTAAAACCTCATTCTTCCCACTGAACTCTTTCTACAGTTCACGAGAGAGAGAGAGAGAGAGAGAGAGAGAGAGAGAGAGAGAGAGAGAGAGAGAGAAAATATTTCAGTAAAGGAGCCAGACCAAAAACAAAATATGATTTTTTTAACCACTTCCAACTTGAATTGCCTTGGGCATCACGATATTAGAACCTCACAGATAGACCTTGGGGTCAGAGTTCATCTCCAGCAGAGCAGTGCCTATGAGATGATCAACATAATAACACTTGTCCAACGTTAGATACCTCGAGCTGAACATAGATTTGTACTTATATACTGCTGGCCTAGGAAGAGGTCCAGTTCTCTCAGAGCTCCAGGCTTGCTTTACCTTTTTACCTAGGAAAGAACATCCATCCCAGCGACTTGTATCTACATTTAATTGGCAAAATTGTGTCCTTCTATGACTTCTGATTGCAGGAGCTTACAAGACAAATGCCTGTGCTATGTCAGACAAATCTGAGCGTGTAAATAAAAGGTATGAGTAAGGTAACTGAGGAACATCCATCTTATAAACCGTGAGGCAAAGTTCTCCATGCTCTACTGTTTAAGATCTTTTGCCATCTGGACATTATTCACTGCCTCTTATCTCTTAGTCATGGTGATATATGCTTTTATAAAACATTCTGTCTGATAGGTAATGCCATAGTGGAAAAACTACTCAAATGTTGCACAAAGTAAGTTATATTAGTCAGAATTGTGCCTACTTGAAAAGAATTTTCACCTTCCATGGGGTCTCCGTTGGACACTTTACGAAATGTAGCACATATATATATTCCTTGAAAGCATAAACATGAGAGAGTTTGGTTTTTTTCTTAATTGCTTTAATTATAGCTCCTTGGGATTCTTTGCATACTATTAAGTAGAAATGTTTCCTTGGTCCTCCATCATATGGTGGGATCTAGCTCTTTTTTTTAAGATTTATTTATTTATTTCATGTATGTGAGTACACTGTCACTGTCTTCAGACACACCAGAAGAGGGAATCAGATCTCCATTACAAATGGTTGTAAGCCACCATGTGGTTGCTGGGAATTGAACTCAGAACCTCTGGAAGAGCAGTCAGTGCTCTTAACTGCTGAGCCATCTCTCCAGCCCAGGATCTAGCTCTTAAAGAACAGATTTTATTTTTATTTTCTTTGTGTGTGTGTGTGTGTGTGTGTGTGTGTGTGTGTGTGTGTGTGTGTGTTACATGTATGTGGCTGCCTGAAGAGACCAGAAGAAGTTGTCAGAACTAAGTTACGAGCTGCCAGACACGGGTGCTGGAAACTGAACTCTGTTCCTCTGCCAGAACAAGCAAGCGTTCCTAAACACGGAGCCATCTCTCCAGGCTCACAGGGCTTAAGACTTGGGCCTCACACAGGAGTGGCATACAACTTTCCATCACTCCAGCCCCCTGTAAGTCAGCCCTATTGGCCATCTTTACCAACTTAAAGCCACAAACTTGATTCTCTGCTTAAGCTTTGTGCAACAGCTCCTGTCTGCCTGCTGTGATCATCCTGAGCTGCCCACAGTTGCCATTCAGATCTCAGCTGAAATGATACCTCCCAGAAGAAAGCTTCCCACTCTCGCTCCTAAAGGAGCAGCTGTGCTCCCCACCCCCACCCCGCACCACTTAGACTAACTAAAGTGCTTCTCAGTACCTCTCAGTTCAGTTTTCTCCCTCCACTTACTAGAATGTTGGAAAAGATAAAATCTTGTTGTTTAACACAGGGTCTTGCTTTACAGCCTGGAAAGGTCTAGAAGTTGCAGAGTAGCCCAGACTCACCATGTTTGTAACTCTGCTTCCCTGGCACTGAGCTTCTAACATTCAGCTTAAGAGAGCCCATTTTGTTCAGTACTGAGACAGTCTATGGAATTTAGTACATATTTAATCTGACTGTATAGATAGGGAAATAATTGAACATCACTTTGTCTAGAACATCACCCACAATCTCTCCTTCATCTGTTAAGTCATAGCCTTTGCCCCCCTCCCAACTTATCTGATTAAGTATTTTCAGTTTTCTTACATGTGCTGTGGAATATTAATTATATACATTGTAATTTTTTATTGTTTGTCTCCCCATAAGAGATAAGGTCCTTGTGTATAAAGCCAAGTTGATAATTTCTGTGGCACACACCAGGTCTTTACAGATACATACATACAATTTTGTGTCAGTAAGAAAAAAAAAATGGCAGACTTGAAGATTGGTAATTGATAGGAATTTACCCCCTGCTGAACCCTCTATCAAGGAAAGGGCGATGGTCATAGTGCTTGCACATGCTTGTTATGATGAATATCTAGGTGAATGTACTATGTGTCTGAATGGTTTCCTCAACAGCAAAGGAACAGGTGGACATAGAACTTAGAATAAACCAAAAGTCCACACTGTTGGCCTGAAAAGATGGTTCAGACAGAAGAATGCTTGCCACACTAATACAGGGCCCTGAATTTCTTTCTCAGGACCCACATTTTAAGGGGGGGGGGAGGAGTCAAAGGTGGCGGTGCTCTTGTAATCTCAAGGCTAGAGATGCAGAGAGAAGCAGAGCCCTGGGCCTCAGTGGCCAACCAATGCTAACTTACTTGACAAGTTTGAGTCCAGTAAAAGATTGTTTCAAAAGTAAAACAGACTTTTGGCTCCTGAGGAATGACACCCAAATCTGTCCTCTGGCTTTCATGTGTGTGCACACATACGCACATACATACACACACATACAGAAGTTATTCACACATCTTGTGTAATTCTTACAAAAACCGAGTTGAAGAACATTTAGTTTTACTCATCTTATACAAGAAAAAGAAATGGGCGTACAGCGGGTTTGCAGCTTCACCAAGGTCATTTCATCCAGACACCACTGGGGAATGATGAGACTATACCTAACTCCCTGAGCCACCTGCTTCCAAGGTTGTGGCCAGCCAAGCTTTGCCACATGGGAAGCTGATTATCTCAGAGTCATGCCTTATGTATGCAGTCCTCCTGCAAAGGTTCATTTGGGCAACATCTCCCTTGTAGTACCTTTTGTTCAGTGGTCTTTGATTTCCAATGCCACTCTACAGTCCCAATTGGTGACTAATGATTTCATTGCAAATTTAGATCACTCAGGTTATCTCTTAAGATTATAGCAAGGCAGAGGCAGGTGGACTACAAAGTGAGTTCCAGGACAGCCAGAGTTATACAGAGAAACCCTGTCTCAAAAAAAAAAAAAAAAAAAGATTATAGCATAACTTTATTATCAAAGAATATTATTCAAGCCGGGAGTGGTGACGCATGCCTTTAATCCCAGCACTTGGGAGGCAGAGGCAGGCGGATTTCTGAGTTCGAGGCCAGTCTGGTCTACAGAGTGAGTTCCAGGACAGCCAGAGCTACACAGAGAAACCCTATCTCGGAAAAAAAAATATTATTCAAACATGTTTTAAGTGATTTACCACCTATAATCTTCTAGGTTGTATGGTTTTCTTAATGTGTTTGCAATTTCTGTCTCATTTTCAAGAATGGTGATAATGCAGTGTGCTAATAAATATGAGATTCCTGTTTAGCTTAAGAATGAGTGTGATGTCAAATTTAGTTAAAACTCTCCTATCCTTAGTATAGCATAGGAGACCACGGGTATGGTTTTAGGTTTGAAGTTGCATACTTTCTCTAATAAAATTTCCAACAAAAGACTTAAATAAAAGTAATGTCCAAGTCTCCCCTAATACAAGAATGTTTCTCTCACACAGTTGCAGTATTGTCAATAAACAGGGAGACTGTGTTTGAAGAGTACTGTGCCCCATTAGTACTGAACAGCAAATCAATACCCATGACCTTGTACTAGAAAAAGCTTTTCCACGGTAACAGCACTCATGGAAATTATTCTTTAACAATTAAAGAATTTTATTAGATTTTTAAATTTGGCTAGCTTTTGATGTTTCATACAAACATAATGAAAACCAACTTCTTTCCTGAGTTCCCCATCCCACTTCCTGCAGCCATCGCTCTTCTCCAGCATGACCTATGTGGTAGGTACCACTAATCACTGACTAAGACATGAGAAAACTGAAGTTGAAAAAGACTTGAGGGGGCTGGTGAGATGGCTCAGCGGGTAAGAGCACCCGACTGCTCTTCCGAAGCTGATAAGTTCAAATCCCAGCATCCACATGGTGGCTCACAGCCATCCGTAACGAGATCTGGCGCCCTCTTCTGGAGTGTCTGAAGACAGCTACAGTGTACTTACATATAATAAATAAAATTTTAAAAATTAATTAATTAATTAATTAAAAAATTTTAAAAAAGAAAAAGACTTGAGAGTTGATCTACTTCAAATTCCTCACCCAGGAAATGCTCTCATTGCACAGTTACGATCTAGTACCATAGCTGTAGCCAGGCAGTGGTGGTGCACGCCTTTAATCTCAGCACTCAGGAGGCAGAAGCAAGTAGATCTCTGAGTTTAGGGCCAGCCTGGTCTACAGAGTGAGTTTCAAGAGGTCAGCCAGAGCTAGCAGAGAAATTCTGTCTTGAAAACCAAACCAAACCAAATATTTAGAACTGTGTTAGAACTTAAGATGAAAGAGATGAAGGGACCTAGGTATTAGGCCCCATGTCGCCCCCAACAAAGGATATACAGCATGAGGCAGGCACCTATGGCTGGCCTTCCCTCTCAGTACTCTTCTCTCCTGACAAGCTTCCACCACCGATTCTCAGGACAAAACCAAAGAGGATCTATATCTACACCAGAGATCCAGTGTGTTCTGAGCAGGTCACCTGCGTGCTTCCATTTCCTTATGTGAAAAAAACCTAGACAACAATCCCCGCGCCACTGTTGTCACTCTACTGTCATAAAACAATGAGATCATCAAAGTCTTTGTTACTTGCCAAGAACTCTATGCTGATGGAATAATCTGTGTCTTAAACTAAAGAAAAAAATGAGCCGGACGTGGTGGCACACGCCTTTAATCCTAGCACTCGGGAGGCAGAGGCAGGCGGATTTCTGAGTTCGAGGCCAGCCTGGTCTACAGAGTGAGTTCTAGGACAGCCAGGGCTATACAGAGAAACCCTGTCTCGAAAAAACAAACAAACAAACAAAAAATACTCCTGACTGGAAGATTTTAGACTTTGACCAACAAAGGAAGATCTTTTGGCTAAGAGTTGCTAAGAGAGCTTACCAAGTTTACTTCCAAGACTAAACTGAGTCAGCAAGGAGGCCAGCCAGCATCATCCTACAAAACTCATTGGTGGCTACAGATTTGGAATCTAGACAGATCAAGACTCAAAAGCCTTATCTATCAGTTATCAGTTTGGCGACTCTCCTGGTAAGTCTTTAGTGGAAGCTGCTTTTCTCTGTTTGCAAATCAGATTCAGAATTAGAATCCCTCTCATTTGAGAAGAGGAGCTGCCTTCTGCCTACTACAGACATGGAAGAACACAAGTGCAAGTTTGCAATGGGAGAGGATTGAGACAGAATTGTAAAGACAGATCTAAAGGAAGGCCCGAGCTACTTGTGTCTTCCTCTTCCAGGTGGCAGAGCTGTCAGAGTACACCTAACTTTGCTGTAAAGGTCAGAGGACACCTGTGAGCTAAAGCTCTTTCTTCATGCTTAAGTCAGGTCATATCAGTCTTTATTATAAAGCCAGTGTTTTTTTAAGCATTCCCGTTTTTCTTGATCTTGTCTCCGAGGAAACTGTCTGGTGACCCTCAGGTATGACTTACAAAGCCTGTCTTTTACTCTCAGCTGAAAGGCAGTAGGAAGTAGGAACAGATTGGCAGCAACCTGGAGGCAGTTTGGCAATGAAAATGAGTGAGCTGCCAAATTTGAACTTTAACAATATTTATTGTGAAGGAATCCAGTTAAAAGAATTCTAAAGATACTGAAAACTTACATCAAACAAAACTATCGGATTTGTCACACTGAAGCATTTATTTTTAGTTGGTTTTTTGTTTTGCTTGGTTTTCTGTTGTGGTGATAAAGCACTGACCAAAAGCTACGTAGGGTAGGAAACTTTATTTCAGCTTCCAAGTTACAGCCCCTCTTTGGAATAGTCAAAGCAGGAACTCAAATAGGAACTTGAAGCAGGAACCATGGAAGAATGCTGTTCACTTGCTCACTCACAGGCTCATTCTTAGTTAGCCTTCAGCTTTCTTAAACAATCCAGGACCACCTGCCAAGGGAATGGTGCCACCCATATTGGGCTGAGAAGATACTGATGTTTGCCCACCCCAGATCCACATTATCTCCATTTTCATTCTCAAAATTCTAATGTTCTTCAGATAGCCTATTTTCCTTAGGGAGTCAAGTGCTTCCCAGGAGTTGGGGTATGACTGATCCCATGACTAATCCCTCATACTAATTCCTGGTTGGTTAATCTTGGATACACAACATGATTCTAGCCAATGGTTTATTAGTGTTAAGAGGCATAGGGAAAGTAATTGTTGTCAAGAAAAAGATAATCATGTCTTTCTCTGAGTATTGTCACTTGCAACCATAGGACAAGCAAATCTAACACATAATGTCAAAAGACAACAGCAAAAGAACCTAGGTGAGGTTCTATACTTAACTGGCACCACCCACCACCTCTAGACATACGAGTAGTAAATACTTCAAATATTTAACGAAATATTTTTCAGTGTTACTTAATGTCTATGACTTGGGGCTGAAAGCATCCTAACCAATTCTGTTATATCTAACCATCTCCTTTAAATGACGATAACATTTGGCAGTGTCTAGCATTCTCAATGTCTACAGCAATGAGTGGAGTAAAAATAATCACTCAGCTCTTCTTTTACCTCCCTTAAAAGCCCCATATGTTTCAAGAAAGAAAATGTCTTTGAATCCCTCACTCCTGTCATCTGCTGTTTTGTACGTAGAATGTACCAACATAGGGCTACTGCCCACTTTCTGCCGCCTCCACAGACTTCTGTCCAAGGACACCCTGTTAAAACTCTGTATTTGGAGCGTTTCCTTCCCTCCACACCCTCTGTTATCACGTATGACTGTTTTTAAGGGACTTTTTCCCTACCCTCTTCTTTTTTTCCTCTATCCTTAGCATTCCTCCTTAACAGTTTTCCTTTCTTTTCTTGACCTTACCAGGACTCCTCCTTATTGTTTGTTGTTGCTAATTGGCAATATTCTTTTCTTAACTGAAACATCTTACAATAGGAGAAATCTAGTTTTCTCAGTGGTATCCCAGTTGGCTAATTTTGCTCATGATTCACAAATGGCTTTGTTTCCTTCTAAATCAGACTGCCATGGTAGGTAAGTCATGGTACCTTCTCTATAGCCCAAACACTGAGAAAATGAAGTGAAAGCCACTCTCCCCTCCATAGTTATGTAACCAGGGTATGACTGTTATCTCTTTGAAGGCTATTTCTTTATTCTCTTTATTTTCATAGCTTAGTCTGTGTTATGGGGATGCAGGAAGTATCTTCTAGCCGCAGTTATTTCCACTTACGTATCTATCCGAACCAGTTTTCCTTTGTCTCCTGTTCTGCTTCTCAATGCAGTTAAGAAGCCTTAGACTGATCAAGTAACTCTAGTGAGTCAGCAACTTCTATACTTTTATGGTTTCCTTAAATGCTCATGACAATATCTTCTTACCCTTGTTCTCCCATGTCCGACATCTTTACCTTAATCCACCCTCTTCTACCTCCAAACATGTAAAAAGTTTTATAATACCATTTCACGCCATATAAATTGAAATACCTGCCTACATGTCTGCTTTTATAAATAAAGAAGTATTTATACTTCACCAGTGTGATGGTTTGTATATTTTTGGACCAGGGAGTGGCACCATTTGTAGGTGTGGCCTTGTTGGAATAGGTGGAACCTGGTTGGAATAGGTATGTCACTGTGGGTGTGGGCTTAATATTCTCACCCTAGTTGCTTGGAAGTCAGTCTTCCACTAGCAGCCTTTGGATAAAGAAGAACTCTCAGCTCTGCCTGCGCCATGCCTGCCTGGATACTGCCATGCTCCCGCCTTGATGATAATGACTGAACCTCTGAACCTGTAAGCCAGCCCCAATTAAATGTTGTCCTTTATAAGACTTGCCTTGGTCATGGTGTCTGTTCGCAGCAGTAAAACCCTAAGACAACCAGCTACACTGTTTTCTTTCTTGTGATATTATTCATCTTTTTTTTTTTTATATATTTGGCCTCATTTAAGATGGAATCAATAGTTGCATTCTGAGCCTGGCGTAGTGGCACACGCCTTTAATCCCAGCTCTCGGGAGGCAGAGGCAGGCGGATTTCTGAGTTCGAGGCCAGCCTGGTCTACAGAGTGAGTTCCAGGACAGCCAGGGCTACACACAGAGAAACCCTGTCTCGAAAAAAAAAAAAATAGTTGCATTCTGACATATTTAAATACAAACAACTAACAGTTTGAAATTCTAAAGATAAGACATAAATAACCAATTTTTAGTTATGATACTAATCCCAAATTCCAAAACCCATGTTCCAATATTTACTTATACTGCACCAATTCCCTAAATTCAAACACTGGAAAATGTTACTAATTTATTTTTGTTTACTTGGTTTTGGGTTCTTTGTACTGAATCTTATTTTATAAGATTTTAGCACTGGGCTAAAAATTATATGTATTGTGTGTGTGCACACTCCATTTTTTTTTCTTTTTCTTTTTTCTTTTTTTGGATTTTTTTTTTGGGGGGGGTGGATTTTTGAGACAGGGTTTCTTTGTATAGCCCTGGCTGTCCTGGAACTCACTCTGTAGACCAGGCTGGCCTCAAACTCAGAAATCTATCTGTCTCTGCTTCCCAAATGCTGGGATTAAAGATGTGCGTCACTACTGCCCTGCTAAATATTTTCTTTATAAGTCATGGTGTCTCTTCACAGCAATAGAACACTGACTAAGGCATCTGTAGAGTAATAAGACACCTACAGGGTAAACACTCTTTAGCATGATTGACAAAGCCCCTGAATTCTGGCTTTTATGTGCCTACTCATCTTCCTGCTTTCCTATACTCCAGCTAAGCAAGATCACTTGAAGTTCCCCAAGCAGACATTGTCTTGAGCAAGGAGGGTCTTTCCAAGCCTCTTCTCCAAGCCTAGTGAGCGTTTGTTCTAGTTTGCTTCTCCATTGCTGTGAGAAACACTGACCAAAAGCTCCTTGAGGAGAAAAAGACTTATTTGGCTTGCAGGTTACAGTTGATTATCAGGGGAATGTCACGCCAGGAGCCCAAGTACAACCAGAACCTGGAGGCAGGAACTAAAGCAGAGACCATGGAACACTGACCACATGATCTCCATGGTTTGCTCAATTTGCTTTTATATACAGCCCAAGACCACCTGTCCATAGTTGCCACTGCCCTCATTGGGCTGGACCCCTTAATTTCAACCATTAATCAAAAGAAAAAAGAAAAAAAAAACACACAGACAAAAAACAAAGCCAAAAAACCCCTCACAGATATGCCCACAGGCAAATCTGAAGAATACAGTTCCTCGATTAAGGTTCCATCTTCCCAGTGACTCTAATTTGTATCAAGTTGACAAAAAATAACCATCAAAGTTATCACTTTATAAAACAGACCCCAATCAATCTTTTTTCCATTAAAGTCTTTTTTGGCCCTTTTCTCTGTAACTATTGTGATGGCTGAATAAGATGGCCTCCACAGACTCACATATTTGAATGCTTAGTCATATCACCATTGGGAGTTGCACTACTAGAGAGGGATTAAAAGATGTGGTCTTGGGGCCGGTGAGATGGCTCAGCAGGTAAGAGCACCCGATTGCTCTTCCGAAGGTGATAAGTTCAAATCCCAGCATCCACATGGTGGCTCACAGCCATCCGTAACGAGATCTGGCGCCCTCTTCTGGAGTGTCTGGAGACAGCTACAGTGTACTTACATATAATAATAAAAAAAAAAAGATGTGGTCTTGTTGGGGATAGGTGTCGCTTTGTTGGGGGAAATGTGTTACTGGGGGTGGCCTTTGAGGTTTACAAAGGCCCAAGCCAAGCCCAGGGTCTCTCTCTTCCTGCTTCCTTTGGACCTGGATATAGAACTCCCAGCTACCTCTCCAACACCATACTTCCTGCTGTGATTAAGAAAGGACTAAACCTCCAGGCAGTGGTGGCTCACGCCTTTAATCCCAGCACTTGGGAGGCAGAGGCAGGCAGATTTCTGTGTTCGAAGCCAGCCTGGTCTACAAAGTGAGTAGGGCTATACAGAGAAACCCTGTCTCGAAAAAACCCAAAAAGAAAAAAAGAAAAAAAAAGAAAGGACTAAACCTCTGAAATTAAATGCTATAAAACACCAACTAAGACAGTCATCGAGTCTAAAAATGCATAATATATAAGGAATACTGAAATGGATGTTTCTGGTTATGTCATGTGATGCAGACTCAGGTGATATTTTATTTACACAAGACCCGTGAGAGGACACATGTTGTTTGGAGAGATTATAAATAGGACTCAATGGACAGTGATGGAGTCCATTGATGTTCCAATCCAGTGATGGACAGTGATTGCAACATTTCATTGGTCTGGAGTCTTTGCTGATCTTCACGTTGTTGAGAGAGGCATGGCAGAGAACTCCTGGCGTTCCAGTTGCTCCCTCTGACTTTTGCTGATTCAGTGGAGGTCTGGTTGTTTCTGCTGGTTTGTGTCACTGCTGCTGATTTATGTTTGGTATCCAGACACTACAGAACTGAACTGCTGGTATCCTGACGACGGAGATTGGAATCACCCCCAGAGAACTACTTCTAAGGGCTGGAGATATGGCTCAGAGGTTAAGAGCACTTAACTGCTCTTCCAGAGGTCCTGAGCTCAATTTCCAGCAACCACATGTTACCTCACAACCATCTATAATGGGGTCTGATGCCTCTTCTGGTGTGTCAGAAGACAGTGACAGTGTCTTAACACATATAAAATAAATAAATATTTATTAAAAAGAACTACTTCTAAATAGCCACATCCCCTTATCCTATTTACCATCTTTTCTTCCCTACCTTTGAGCAGTGGGCTAGAATGGGGATGGAAAGAGAACCCTTGTTAAACATACATTTTGAAAAATCTAAGCCTACAGAACACCTTGCTGTTATTATACTACCATGCAGGAGACAATAGTATGTCCATGGCTACTTTTTAGCTAGAACACACTTCTCCCTCCTTCCTTCCAATCTTGCATCTTCTATGAAGCACTGGTTACCTATAATATAATAGGGTACCAGTGTTCTGCCTTATGCAGCTTCATCTCAACCACTCACTCCAGTGATGAGCACAGACAAAGCATTCAGAAATTATTTGGTCAATGAATAAAATGTTAATAACTATTTTTCAGCTATCACAGCATAAGGTGATATTCTGCCATCCATTTAGTATCAACAGTGAATTTTCTCAACATACAAATCTTCCCTGTTGCTTTGAATAGTAAAGCAAAATACTTGGTCGTGTGCCTTGGTGATCACATACTGTATGTGTTGCATTAAGCTTTTAGTCACCATTAAAACATCATCTTTGATCAAATGCTCCCATTTTAAACACACACACACACACACACACACACACACACACACACACACATACACATACTTCTGCCTCAGTTTTGGATTGGTAAATTCCAACTCGGTTTGTGTTCAGTGAACTTTCCAATAAAGCATTGTTCCTTAAAAGATGATATTCAGCCAGAAGGAAATAGATGCTTAACATGACAGTTTCATGACATAAACGGTGAAACTGCAGACAGCCTCTGGCTAATGATGGTAACCATGTTGTCAGACCCATGTTATACAGAGGAAACACTGGTTGGTTTAATGAGGGGACCATATCCAGGCTCTCTCTGCTTGTAATGACTCACTGTCCTGGGAAACTTCACTTTCTGTAAGGTTAAGCTCTGGAGGGTCTGATAATGATGGTCTCTATGGGAACTCTGAAGCCTTCAGAGGTGCTGTGGGCCTGCTGGAGGTTACCTGTGGAATGTGATTTTGAAGAAGCTGTGTGAAAAGGCAATGCTCCTACTACCACTCACTAAAATTCCAAGTGAATTCTTGCCAATAAGGTATCTGTGTGTCCACCATTAACCCAGACTAGAAAGAGCATCTTGTGATGAACAAAACAGCATCTCAAATGAGCCAGGTCAAGGTAGTATATGTAACTCCTCAGAAGCTGTTAAATAAAACAGGATGAATCAAAAGAAAGACTGCCATGGTATGTTGCAGGCTTTTCATCCATCCACCATCAAAAACGCTTGGGACAGAAATATTTCAGATATGGAATTTCAGGTTTTTCAGATTTGGAACTATTTGTACAGATACTGCTTGAACAATCTAAAAGATATATTGTTCCAGAATCCAAGGATTTGGGATTTGGTGCTTGGGGATTCTCAACCCATATACATTATGCCAGTAATAAAGACTCAGGTTGGGGTCAAATTATGACTAATCATTTCCATCTCTACCTATAGGCATAGTGTTAGGTTTTGATTTTTCGTAAGTTATTTCAGTTATTTTTCTACCGTTCTGTAACATAGTAGGTGCATGTAAGCTAGGTCCAAAATACCCTTGTGGTGGTTTGACTGAGAATGGCCTACATAGGCTTGTGTATTTGAATGCTCGGTCATCAGCGAGTTGGCCCTACTTGAGTGGGATTAGGAGGTATAGATTTGTTCGAAGAAGTGTGTCACTGAGGGGTGTGGCTTTGAGGTTTCAAAACCCGAGTCCATCCCAGTGTTTCTCTCTTCCTACTACCTGTGGGTCTGGATGTAGATCTCTTAGCTAATTCTAAGTACCATGTCTGCCTACCTACTGCCATTCTCCCACATAAAATTGTAAGCAAGCCTCCATGAAATACTTTATTTTATAATAGTTACTGTGTATAGTATCTCTTCACAGCAATAAAACACTGACCAAGACAATCCCCAAATGAAATTTAGATGGTATATGAAGTCACTGAATTTATTATAAAAATACTGTGTAGTTAAGTGTTTAAGCTATTTTATTCCAGATCATACTTTAAATAAGTTTTAACAAATAATTTACAGTGATATTATAGTTTCTTGAACTATAGCCGGAGAACATAAGACTATAATCTAACTCTCTAATATATTCATTAATTAAACTTTGAACAGAGCAAAACAGATTTCTCTTACAGATCTATATGCTTAAACAATTTAACATCTCTGAAATTAAAATTCATCATAGTGTGATACCCATTCTCCCACTCAATAAATTTTATATAATGAAGGTATTTGTTGAGCAAAACAATAGCAACAACAGTAAGAAAGATTAAAGAGTAAAATAGCCTTAATTTCCATCTATTGTGTTTCCACTGGAAAACAGGTCATTTTCTACTTGTAAGCAATACCTTGTAGAACCATTCAATAAAGCCCTTTCCCTTGGCCTCAGTTTTCAAGGACTTCTCACATTAAATCTCCTCTTGACCCCCCAGACAGATTGTTTATTCTCTCTGGGCAGCCTCAGGCTATTCTATTCAGTACTTTGTTAGGTTTTACTTGCTTACTGGCTGGAAGTTCCTATGGCAAGAGGCCTGTGGATGATTTGTCCTAGCTAAGGTCCCAGGAAGCAGCAATCAAGAGGAAGCAACATGGAGCCTGCAGCTAAGCTGACCAGCATACAGATCTTAGCTTTCCCAGCTACCATTTCTGTGATCTCAGCAGAGTTATTTAGCTCCTCATGGTCTGATTTACTTATTCATAAGTTGCTGATAATAATGCCAAATGCATAGGACTTGTGTAAGGGTTTAAAATGAGCCATGACAGAAATGCTTGGCAAGATGCAGGCTCCTTAGAAACAACTGTTACTGTTTTACAGCAGGAACATACATTTTGGAATCCTAACTTCAGATACTTTCTCTAAGGCTCAGCTTCTAAAGGCCATGAAGATGGCATCTTCTCTGTCTGTCTGGTTCACTATTGTGATATTAGCATCTAATACAGCCTGTCACATAATTGTTTACAGCACTGTTAAAAGAATTAAAAAATAAAAAAAAAGAGACAACCACTTAGAGTTATAATGCTTAGTATACAAGAAGTGTGTGTGTGTGTGTGTGTGTGTGTGTGTGTGTGTGTGTGTGTGTGTAGTTCAGAAGTCAGCCTCTAATATCATCAGGAACCATCCATCTTGTGTTATTGATACTGGGATTCTCACGGAAACCTGGAGGTTGACAATTAGGCTAGACTGGCTGGTTAGCAAGCCCCAGGGATCTGCTGGCCTCTGCCTCCCTGGTGCTGGGATAACAAGCACACACAACCACACTATCCAATGAGCACTGAACTCAGGGCCTCACGTCCACATGGCAAACCCAACTGACTAGCTCCCTAGCACCACAACACTGATTAAAAAACATTTTTTTAATTATCGTATGCATGTGTCTCTGTGTAGGTCTCTATGCACACAAGTGCGGGTGCCCAGGAGAACGTCAGCACCAGATTCCTTGGAGTTACGCGCATCTGTTAGCTATTTGATGTGGGTGCTAGGAACTGAACTTGGTGCCTCTGAAAGAGCGCTACCCTCTCCAGCAATCCAATTTTGTAACAAATAGATGTAAAGTAGAATGTTGAAGGCCTCCTGGCGTTTGTTCTTCTATAATTACAGAAGGCGACAGAGGACACGGCTAGTGGCTGTCCTGATGACTAACATCTTCTGGTATTCAACTGTGCTCGTGCTTCCAACACTACTATTACAGGCAGCAAGAGTCACTTGTTGGTTTGGTAAGTATTTATGGAGTACTTAGCATGGAGGAGGCTCCAGCGTAGATAAAATACTTGTGAGCACAAGCATCGCTGTCACGGAACACGGGCATGCTGCTTTATGAGGTTCACAGCCTCAGATGACTGGGGTTTTCACATAAACAAGATTCCCGAAAGATCACGATGAGTAGGCAGCATATGCAGTGCTCCTTTCTGTTCTCTATTTCAGAGATTACTTCCAGAGCTGTGTGCTTTCTGGTTCTCCCACTGAGGCAGAATGAACAATCCCCTTTGGTTATGAATGCAGATGGTATAGAAATATATCACATGAAGAAACTGGTCAGTTTCCTCTGATGATTTGAACATTTCACAAAATAGGCACATATGGAAACCTCATGGGTGTGTACAATTTTGGTTTTTATGTATCAGTTCTAAAAATAAAATGCAATAAATAAAAGCAAACAGGTTATGGAGGTCAGAGCAAGGGAGTTGCCTAGCGCCCTGGATACTTTCCTCCTATGGTTACAACACAGGGAAGGAGGGACGACACAAATTACCAAGGTAGGAAGGCCAAACCACAGCCTGGCGCCTAACCGGAAATGATCGCACCTCTCCCCTCACCTGGATCCTAGGTAATCTCCCGTATAACATGCTCATTGGATATGTATCTTTCCTATTCTCTACTTCGGACGGGATAATAGCCCCACAAGGAGCACTGGAACCACATTTGTCAAAGAGGAAGGCTTCGGAGCTGCTTTGCTGAGTTAACAACTTGAATCTCATCATCGAACATGTATATGCTGAGATAAAATTCAAAATAGATAATAGGACAGTAGCTACAAGCAGGCTGTGCATCTTCTTTTCATAATGTCTAGTCAGGAATGTCTAATTGGTCACCTCTTTGCCTAGCCTTATGCTTGTTCAGCTCCTTTCATGTCCTCCAAGCCACCAATGATGGAAACAGTTCGCTGGCCACAACACGGAACAGGGGCACTGGTAGTTAAAATAACAATGCAGCTCGAAAAATAATGAGCAGGAAATATCTTAGGATCAAAGACACCATAAAGGAAGAAGCAGGCTGGCAGGAAAAGGGAAGATGAGAAAAGACAGTGGGAGAAAGGAAAGATGAAGTTAACAAAATTCCACCCACCTTAAGGATCAAACCCTGAGCTGATGCAATGGTCCTTCCGCCCTCACTGGTCTCTGAGGAACAGCTGTCTCAATTAGCTGTAGAGCTGAGTGATGACTTGTATAAAAGCCAGACGCTGGAAAAATCTTTAATTTTTGGATAATCTCATACATGAGTATTGCACTGGCTAGTTTTGTGTCAACTTGACACAGGCTGGAGTTATCACAGAGAAAGGAGCTTCAGTTGGGGAAATGCCTCCACAAGATCCAGCTGTAAGGCATTTTCTCAATTAGTGATCAAGGGGGGAGGTTCCCTTGTAGGTGGTGCCATCTCTGGGCTGGGAGTCTTGCGTTCTATAAGAGAGCAGGCTGAGCAAGCCAGGGGAAGCAAGCCAGTAAAGAACATCTCTCCATGGCCTCTGCATCAGCTCCTGCTTGAGTTCCAGTCCTGACTTCCTTTGGTGATGAACAGCATTATGGAAGTGTAAGCTTAAATCCGTTCCTCCCCAACTGCTTCTTGGTCATGATGTTTGTGCAGGAATAGAAACCCTGACTAAGACAGGCATATTGTACTTAAATCATTTCCAGCCCCCTCCCTCCTCCCCATGTTCCCACCACTGCCCTGAGTCAAATTTATGACTTCTATGATTATTGTTGTTACATGCACATACACACACACACACACACACACACACACACACACACACACACATATGTGCATGTATAAACTGATGACATGACCACTCCATGGTATGGTTATGGGGAAGATTTTTATTAGAGATATGAGAAAGAGGTGTCTGGAAGAGTCCAGAGCAGTCAGAGAAAGAAATACTCCGAACCTGGTCAGAAGATAGCCAGGCCTATGTTCAAGAGAGGGGGAAATATTAAGGGGTAGAAAATAGAGAAAACAGTGAGAGGTGAAAGTGTAATAGACAGGCAGACAGGTACACACCACACACACACACACACACACACACACACACACACACACACACACGGTGGCAGCTATTGGGAAGGAAGCCCTGTGAGCTAGAAGGAGCTTGGGGGAGGGGAGGAAGTGAGAAAGGCAGGATGCTAGCATGGGGGAGGGGAGGAAGTGAGAAAGGCAGGATGCTAGCATGGGGGAGGGGAGGAAGTGAGAAAGGCAGGATGCTAGCATGGTACTTGTGATACTGAGGCAGCCTGCAGGCCAGCATGAGCTCTCGTATGCCAACAGGCACCACAGGTAGCCATATGTCCTTTCTACCAGAGCTAGTGAAAGACCCCAAAGTGTTTCCCCCTGAAATGTACAGCCTTTGAATGCTCCCCCAAGGCCTGTTTCCCAATCACTGAGAATGCAGCCAGTGAGAAGCTCTTTGTTAGCAAGAAGACCTAGCCTGATTGTCTGTGTCAGAGAACCAGAGATAACTCCAAGGACAGCTCACTCCCTCTCTTTGTTCCTTCAGCAAGGCTAC
>LR750549.1:20067-33073 GCA_902729485.2 Mus minutoides | reverse complement strand
TTCCTTAAAAGCCCCCTACTGTTGCTGCTCCTGGTCGAGCTCCCCAGCCCCTCAGGGTGAAAGGAGCTCGTCCTCAGCTAGCTGATAAATAAAGTCCTCTTGCAATTTGCATCAAGACCGGTTCTCATAAGTGATTTGGGGTATCGCCTTTCCAGAGTCAGAAAGAGAGAAATTCCTTACAATTTCTAAGTCTTTCACTAGGAAAATGATTCCTTTGGGTGGATGAAAACCCGGTTTTACAATTTTCTGAGGAACTCTGGCTTTCCTCAGAACCAACCAGAGATCCTCCTATAGTCCAGGATGAGCTCTTTGGACTGCCCTCTGGAGTTTGAGGAACTGGAATTTCCTTTGAACCTAACATCATATGCACGCGTGTGCGTGCGTGTGAACACAACCTACTGACTCCGGTTACCAGTATGTATATGTGTTTACGGCTGATTGCTTAAGGTTGGGAAACCTATCCATGGGTAATCAGTGGAGGAAACAGATTTCCCCTCAGTAGCCACTGACTGCTTGGAACACTCGGTCTAGATCAGAGGTTGGGGAAACCTTAGTCAGGCACTGTGTTGTGTAAGCAGCTAGGGCTGCTCAGAGGAGGAGGAGGGGAGGCAAGAGGTAAAACCCACTGCAAAGAGGTCTGTGTGGGTTTCTGAAATCTTTCTAGTTCCTTTTATCTAAAGTACCTTCTTTGTCCCCTTTCACTTAGCTAACCACCAATAGAACAGAGACAAAAAAAAAGGGGGGGGGGGACAAAAAGTGGATAAGCATGAATTGCCTTGTTTGTGCCTGGGGCTCTTTAGTGCAGATTCTGGACTGGCCAGAATATAATTTAGATTTATAATTAATAATATTAACAGTATGTAATTTTGCTATTCTCTGTAGTTCTTTTAAGTGAGACTTCATGCTATGTGTGACTGAAAGGAAGTTTGGTTCCCACTAAGTTCTCCTTCCTGCGTGCTTCTGAAAATAAGGTCCACCCCTCACCCCTAGCTTGGAGTTGATGCCCACTGGGGCCTCAGCAGGCACCCACACTGTCTCCTACCCACCTACCCCGGGCTCGGCCAAGCTTTTCTTTGGACCTTACTCTAGCCACTAACACACAGCAGCACTGCATCCCCAAAGCCACACAGACACCGAAAGACCTGGCATAGAGAAGGGATTAAAGCTAAAGAAAACAGTATTTTCTCAAAAGAGAAATGTTCACACACACACACACACACACACACACACACACTGCTGCAACTGTTCAGCGCTGCTAAGGACAAAATTCATTTTGCTTTCCCTTTGGAAATGACTTTTGTGTTTGGACTTTTTGCTATGAAATCGGGTCTCATGTAGCCTAAGCTGGCCTTGAACCGTCTACACAGTTGAGGGTGTTGCTGAACGCTTGACCAATTCCCAATGGCTGGTGTCATATGGGTAACATGCAATAGCACATCTGGTTGGAAATGACTTTTTCTTTCATGACGAATGATGATGGTTATCCCCCTGTGGGTTGGCTGGTGTCACATGCCTTACTTTGCCTCTGATCTCTACCCAGCGACATGTTACAGGCATGGAAGTGTGAAGAAGAGCCCCAAGAAAAATCTGGTATGGGCCTTCACTACAACACTCAGAAGTGTCCTCTGAGGGAAACACATCCTAACTTTATTTTACTTCTCTAGAACTTTCCCCGTGATAGTACCCGCTCAATATAAAACTGAAGGACTATCAACACACAGCTGAAGAGGGCTCCAGCTTTTGTAACACAAGGCTGAACAAGATGTTCTTCTTCAGAGCGATGCTAGGCCTGTCTCAGCCCTAAATAAGAGCACTGTGAGAGTGAGACGTTTATTGAGATTACCAAGATAATAAATTGATACGATGAGAACCATCTTAGTGTGTCTGAATGAGAATCTACCGAAGCAGATGGGGTTCTTATGAGGAGAAAAAGCTTAGAAAGTAAAATTAGATTTCTCATACATGGCGGAGCAGCTGCTCAGATAAGAGAAGAACCCTCAGAAGTAATTTATCAGGTAACAATGTCGCTAACAGCAATGATGAGGGAATGGGTCAGGCCAGCCCTATGACTGCAGACGACAACAGGCTATATTCCAGATATTGGGACTCCTGAATGATGAATTTCCAAAGGCTTATATTCTAAAATGTAAGATGCCTTTGATTCAGCATCAATAAACAGAATGCTGAAGTGTGGTCACATGCCACGGTTAAGGGTGATGTTTGCCCAGTGTCAGATGGATTCTGTGGGAAGGAGACTAGAGAGAGCACTCACTGCAGATTGGTGGCTGGAGGGTCCATGGAAAATGACCAGCAATCAAGAGAGTTCACAAAACAGTCACACAGAAGCACTCTACTGCACATAGGTCTCAAAGAGCTTTAACCAACAGGTCAAGGTTCATTTTCTGAAACAATGAGCACCTGCTGGGAAATTAATTTTAGATAAAGGACGCAAAGGGAAATTCCAAGGTTCGATGGTTAAGTTGATAAAAGCCACTGGCACAGTGACAAAGGTGCTGAGCCCCGGGCTGACGGAACTGCAGCTGTTTGGGGGTCAGGTGCTGATAACGGAAGAGCTGGGAGTAGATTTGGCAGGAGTGGATTCAGGTTTTGTGTCTACAGCTAATACCAGCTGAGACAGGGCTGGGACCTCTTTCAGAGAAAAAAAATATATAGATTTTTTTTTTTTTAGAAGACAAAATTTTCAGGGCCACTTCTCCTCCAGAGCCTTTGAAAAGGCTCACGCAGGAGGCTCGGTATTAAGTCTCAACCGTCTCAGAGAACCACCTCATGGGTCAGTCACTGTGACTTTTCTCATCACTGTTGACAACATGCTGGACAAAAGCAACGGAAGGAAGGAGGATTTTTCTCCTGAGTTAAGAAGGAAGCCAGAACCGGGTGGGGGTGGGGAGTGAGAGGTGAGAAAACGATACATTATGTTGGTAGTCAGGACTCGAGTAGGCTGGGCGCTTGGTTCCCTTAGCTCATCGTTCTTGTTTAGTAACTGTCAGGCACCCACCCAGCTTATCGGCTGAGCTGCCTACTTTCAGGATGAACCTTCCCTTCCTCATCAGGTAAATCAGTAGATCTAGGCGAGATCTGACTCACCTAGAGGTGTGTCTCCTTGATTTCAAAGCCAGTTGACTAGACAGCACAGATTAGACACACAGCGCTAAGAACAAACCTCCAAGGCTGTTGCCCTCACAGGCTGGCCCCAGGCCAGAGCCCGGGAGTGATCCAGCTTTTGTAACCCAAGGCTGAACTGACTGACTTGTTCTTCCTCAGAATGATGGTAGGCCTTAATCGATCTCCTTTTTTTCTCTTTAGCCATTAGGTCTTTTTTATTTCCTACGCATCTCTCAAACTCATTTTCTTTCTTCATCCTTACACTTAGGACCTGAGACCTGGTAATCAATCCACATCTAAAACCCTCCAGATTGGTGCATTCCCCACTCTCACAGACTTTTTAGAATTATATTCTTCATCCCAAGGCTCAGAACACTCCCTCTGCAGGTATGACTCTATGACAGACACTTCCCAGGGCCTTCTATGACCTTGCCTTAAACCTGTAGTTTTCAGGACCTGGCTTTAGCCTTTGCGAGCTGCCCAGAAACCTTTGTTAATTCTTTGAAAGTTCTCACATCCAAGTTTCTGTTTCTTGACTTGGATCCTTTCACCACCAAAATCCTCCTCTTCCACAGCCCTCTTCATGATACTACCTTTTCAGGTATGCTGATGGGTAACTTTATGTTTAAAATTTTTAAATCTCTATGCTTAAGAAAGCTATGAAGCATAATCCCAGCACTCGGGAGGCAGAGGCAGGCAGATTTCTGAGTTCGAGGTCTACAGAGGGAGTTCCAGGACAGCCAGGGCTATACAGAGAAACCCTGTCTCGGAAAGAAAGAAAGAAAGAAAGAAAGAAAGAAAGAAAGAAAGAAAGAAAGGAAGGAAGGAAGGAAGGAAGGAAGGAAGGAAGGAAGGAAGGAAGCAAAATTATGGTTAAGAGTTAAAGGTTTTGTTTTTTTGTTGTTTTTTTACTGCTTTTCTGTTTTATAAACAAAGGCTTGTAACTTTGTATTTTCTGCCTTTATAAGCCCCTGATGGAGGTGGGTGGGCCCAGCATTGGGGAATCCCAAGTCCAGGTATACACCTGGCACCAATATCTGAATAAAAGGTTCTTCTTTGTCGATATTTATTAATGCTCAGACTGGGGAATCTCTGAATGATCCCAGACCCATACATACCGCGGAGGCCTTCTCTAATGCCCACCTCTCTACACTGAAGCCAGGTCTTCCTCTGTAACCACGCGCACAATACTCTATCGGGGCACTCAAGATACCACGTTAAAAGCCCTTGCCTATGGCCGCTTTCCCCTCTCCTATTTCACCCATGCACATGCCAGCCACATCTTGTTCATTTTCGTATCCCCAGAACTTAGCAGAATGTAGGTAGGTCCTCACCAGATCATTTTGAATGAATAAACAAATAAACAAACGAATGACTGAGCCAGTCACATATAAGCCATCCTCTGTGACCAAACACAGAGGGACAAAAAGCAGAGAACTTAGGCCTGGGGTGTACCCAAGTACATAGGTAGATGGAAGAAAAGAAGGTAAATAAATAAATAAATAAATAAATAAATAAATAAATAAATAAATGCAGGCTGCTGAGAATGTTTGCCAGAAAAGTAAGAAGATCCACAAGAATTGCACTGTCATATTTGTTTTTAATCTGCAAGTTAAGTTTCTGAAATATATGTAAATTGCTTTTGGGACCGAGGCCCTTGGGATACTCGCTGAGCTGGTATAATAATGGAGGGGGTCCCACCATTATACGGAACTTGGAGAGTGGCCCTGGTATCCTCCTCATGCCACCTCTGCTGCCTTGCCATCCGTGGCTAGCACTCATTTCAAATGGCAGTGAAACAAGAGGAAGAAGGGACAAGCAGCTAGCTTTAGGGAAGCCAGAGTGGCCTAAACTCCCAGACAGGCCTTCCTCTAGCTTATGATGGTGCCTCTACTTGTGTGTCTACACAGCCAAGGAAAGCTTGGAAGAGTTTTAGCCACGAAAGGAAGAAAATACAACTGAAGGGACTCAGGCCAGCTCCACGGTGGCAAGCATGGCTCTGATGGGCCTTGCCCTTCTCATGCATTCCCTCTGCCTTGCTAAAAATCATTAGAGTACATTCTTCAAGCTGGCCACCAAGGTCCACTCCCTTAGTTGGCCACTTTCTTCCTCCTGAGGCTGACTACCAAGATCCAGCTATCAAAGTATTGAAGTCCAGCAATCAAAAGCCCTCTTGGCTCACCTAAATAACATGCCCAACTAAAATTAAACACCTCATTCTAACACAGGGTTTCTCCTTGTAGCTTTATAAACCTCCATTTGCCTCTGGGGCACAATTGTTCCCCTCTCTATCCTGAGGTAGTCCTTTGTCACGGTGGTGTGTGTGTGTTTGTGTGTGTGTGTATGTGTGTGACAAATACCCCTCCTCCTTCTTCCTAGTTCCCTTCTCTTTCTCCCTCATCCTCTATCTCCTATCTTTGTCACTCTGGGGCAAATAAATCTCCTTTGTGCCAAGAACTTGGTCTTGGGGGTTCTGAGCCAATACTTTTCCTCTCAACAACCAGAGAATGAATGTAGAAAGAGGGGGATAAGGGCTGGTGAGATGGCTCAGCTGGTTAGAGCACCCGACTGCTCTTCCGAAGGTGATAAGTTCAAATCCCAGCAACCACATGGTGGCTTACAACCACCCGTAACAAGATCTGACGCCCTCCTCTGGTGCATCTGAAGTCAGCTACAGCATACTTATGAAGAATAATAAGAAATGAATCCTTGGACCGGAGAGACCAACCGCAGCAAGCGAGGCTGTCCAGAGCGAGCGGAGCTGAACGGGTACGGCCGGAGCAAGCGGGGCCAGAGCAAGTGGGGCCGAACGGGGCCGGCCGGAACAAGGGGGAAAAAAAAAAGAAAGAGGGGGATAGTGGTGAAGTAGAATTGGAATCAGAAACCAGGTTTCATGACAGTTATTGGGAACAAACCAGTGAAGATTAAAGCAGAGCGTTCATCAGGTTTAACGGTAGTGTAGGGCTGGTGTGTAATTGCGTGGTCAGGATCTTATTTTTAAAAAACTAAAACTAAGCCAGGCGTGGTGGCGCATGCCTTTAATCCCAGCACTCGGGAGGCAGAGGCAGGTGGAATTCTGAGTTCGAGGCCAGCCTGGTCTACAAAGTGAGTTCCAGGAAAGCCAGGGCTATACAGAGAAACCCTGTCTTGAAAAACCAAAAAATAAAATAAAATAAAATAAAATAAAATAAAATAAAATAAAAATAAGTAAGTGAAAGCCACAAAGTTAGAGTGGTAAGTATGAAGAAGTTTAGAACTGCAGAATGGTTTTATTTCACTTTGTTTTCCACGAAGGAAGAATATCTAGTTTGTTTAACAACACCAGCAACAGAGAAAGAGATTCTTTTACATTTGGAGGCTTAAACCTCCAAATTTTAGTCTTAAATCCAGGATACATCTGCTTTTACACAGCTGGAAGAAAGGAAAAAGGCAGTTTAGAGACGTTGAAGAGAAAGAAAGCAGGCAGGTTGGGAAATGTAGAGCACCCACCAGCTTTGCAAGCACCGAAGCTTTCCACCTTGACCTGTCTACACCCCCCAGCCCACGTTCATCTCAGAGCCATTCCTTCCTATTCTCTGGTCGGCAAGTAAGAGACATCAGTTATATAAGAAAGAGTATCAGTCTTCAAGGGAGACTGCCTCAGTCACCCTCGCCTCTATTTACACATTCCCAACGAAGTACATAAAGGTCACTTTCTACACACCTATAGCTAAGGCTAAGGAAAGACGTAATAGCAATCCTTTGCCATCGGTGAGCTGGATGCTGGCAACAGCGTGCTCAGCTGCTAACTTTTGGAAAGCAATGCCTACCTCTGCTGCTGCACTCAGCTACTGTAAATGTCTAACTTCAGAGAGGAGCAGACAGTGTGCTGTGTGTGCTTCTCTAGTCTACAGTAAATACATACCCTCCTGTCTTAAGTGACTGGAAGAATCTAGACCTATAATAAATCTACAGTCGGGCGTGGTGGCGCACGCCTTTAATCCCAGCACTCGGGAGGCAGAGGCAGGCAGATTTCTGAGTTCGAGGCCAGCCTGGTCTACAAAGTGAGTTCCAGGACAGCCAGGGCTATACAGAGAAACCCTGTCTCAAAAACCTAAATAAATAAATAAATAAATAAATAAATAAATAAATAAATAAATAAGTGAATAAATAAATCTACAGAATTCATACTTGGAAAATAGAGGTAACAAAACATGTTCATCTTGAGGAGCTATTTGTAGGGAGCCTAGCGGCCACTCCTTGAACATGGCGCTGACTGCCTCAGCCTTATCAGCCTTGCTGGCATAATTAACTCCTAATATGGCATTAGGCTGTGTTGACAATGACATAATCCTAAGCCTGAGAATATGATGCTAAAAGCCCGAGAATTCCTGGCGTATGAGCAGGAGCTACGTGGCATTCTGTGAGTGGCCAGGATAAGGTTTAATTGGTTGCTTCCGGTGGGGTTCTAGAGATTTTTCACCATTACGCTTAAGCTGTAACTGCATGCATCAAGGACTGAGTAAACTAATTTGAGACGGAACCCGGTTGGTCTGTGTCTCCTTCCTGCTGGTCAGGGCGGGGCTCGGATCAGCTATTAGGTGGTCAGTTCTCTTAGTCCTTGAACAATGTAGCTGTAGTGAGCACTGAACTATTGTTATGCCAGCTCATAGAAGTAGTCCTAGAGATAGTTTTGTGCTAAAACTATCTTGAGTAAAACTGGTCTCTTCACCAGCTCCAAATTCCGACACAACGTGCCTCTGAATTAAAGGTTAACTGCCTGATCATTCAAGTGTTATTGCTGGTTTCTGTAAACAGTGCTGGCTTATAGCAGGTGTATTGAGAACAACTGAGGGCTTTTGTTCTTTTATTTGTTTGCCCTTAAAAATAACCAACTGGAGGTCAGGGCTGCTTCCTGCTAATCGGCTTGGGACAGTCCCACCAGTGGTTACTAAAGACCCCACTTGACTTATTCAGTCCATTCGTGAGGGGGAGGTTCTCTACAAATATCACATAACATAACATCACTACGCCTCCAGTTTCTCATTTGCAAATAGACATGGTAATCCTTACCTTACCTTCAGCTTCGGAGAGGTACACAAAATGTCATTGTAAATTGTTCACGTCACACTGGCACCTAGGGATCACCAATAAAATGGTACGTTATTATGGATCAGTACCAAGAAAAGAAGCTAGCATTAGCTCAAAGCCAAAAAAAGTCATAAAGTACCATCAAATACTGGGATGAGCTGCACACATTGCTTCTGGAACAACCTTTTACAACACAGACAGAGAATGCACCAGGAGCCCGAAGGAGAACAGTGCTTTTGCAGCAGTCAGCCTTGACAGGGCCTCCTGGGTTTGGCTTTCATAATAGTAGGAAATGCTGAGTCACCCTGCCTCTGGAGAAGGTGGGGCCATGGCAGGCCTCCCAGAGAGCTGCCCAGGCCCACTCAGTCCACTCTGGTCTCCTGACCCACTTCAGGCTGACCTTCTCTTTGTCTCTGCCCTGTTTACGCTTCAGTCTCTCACCCGACTGGTTATTTTCCTGCTCCGAACACGGTACCTCCTAGCTCCGTTTCTGAGGCTGAACTCAACAGGCAGGTGCCCTTACAGACTCCTGGGAATTTCCATCTACACAGGAGAGGAGGCCCTCATGCCAACTTCTTTGCTAAGAGCCCTGTTTGGGTTCACAGAAGTGTTAACTGAAAGAGGGGCGGGGGACGGACAAGTCAAAGACCTGTGGGAAGTGGAAATGAATGAAAAGCTATCTAAGGGAGAATGAGATGGAACACCACCTTTATTAATCTGCCACCCATCTGTGCCCCATGGGAGGTGCCAGGGTTTAAAGATGTCTTGCCCTCTCTTCTCTGCTCCAGGTTATCTCTATAATAAGAACTAATTATACTTGTTAATTGGCTCTTAGTCCATACACTTGAAACTAGGAAATGGCTTGTTCTGGTTGCAGGCTGCAGAGCTCTCTGGCAGACTCAGATGTCATCAGTAGATCCCGTTGATGCTATCAGAAATGACAATGAAATGACTTTTCAGCATCCACAGTAGCAGGAGAGCATGCGTTTGTACAGAATCCTACCTTCTCAGGTCGTAAATTAACCACTCCCAGTCCCGTTTCCCTTTAACTCCACTTCCTGTTTCTTCCTTTGTGAAATAGAGTGGTTAGAGGTCTCAAAGGGTGTTTAGACCGAGCTGTCAGAAAGGCCTCCTCTGTCACCACTTTTCTTGCAACCTTGGCCACAAGCCTGTGAAATGACAGGACACAGAAGGGGCTTAGTGGTTGTGAAAAGAGCAACCACCACCTCAGCTGCTTCCTTTCCTCTTGGGTACCAATCTCTGGGATTGTACTCTTGAAGCCTTGAGAGCTTCAGCCCCTCCAGCGATGACGCAGATGACTTACGAAACCTCTGGCGCTATGCCCCATAGGCTTTCTCCATGCTGGTCGCAGAGCTGCTACCGTGGCTCCTGAGTGTTTTCCTCCAGCTCCTTCAAAGGGGGACCTTTTCCAGCACAGAATGGGGAGCCACGGTTCCCAGAGAATCCCATTCCCTGACACTGAAACTCCTTTTATTGACCTATACTTTCAAAAGCTTTGAAAAAGGTCTTAAAAGTGCTTAACTTTGACCTTTGTGCTAAAATCCTCAGTTGACGTTCTTGTCTGTGGGCTGCCACGCCTTAGTTTTACTTGTCAATGAAATGAACAGATACTGTTTCCTTGATCTGGTTCAATTTTTGTTACTGTTACTATTGAGAATCCAGATAGAATCATGCAAGAAGAACTGGGGATTTTTAATTGTAAAAGTGTATAAACCATTTTTATTAACAATTCTGATTACAAACTACTATAAAGTCATCTTATAAGATACAAAAATTCAAAAGAAGCTTAATCACCAACCATAAAAAGCACAATGATCTCACCATTCAAGAGTAGTAATTATCTACACACTTCCACTGATCTTATTTCTCTACAATTAGTGGGAAATAGCCTTTTAAAAAAAATTAAGGGCTGGTGAGATGGCTCAGCGGGTAAGAGCACCCGACTGCTCTTCCGAAGGTGATAAGTTCAAATCCCAGCATCCACATGGTGGCTCACAACCATCCGTAACGAGATCTGGTGCCCTCTTCTGGAGTGTCTGAAGACAGCTACAGTGTACTTACATATAATAAATAAAATTTTAAAAAAATTAAAAGCTCCATTTAGTACTATGTGTTATACACATTTGCTAGTATTTCCAACAAAGAAAGATAGGTGTTCTGGACCAGTAAAAGGGCTCAGCAGGTGAAGCTGACTCTCATACCTGATGACCTGAGTTTGGTCCCAGGGACCCACCCGCATAGTGAAAGGAGAGAACGGACTTGTAAAAAATTGTTCATTGAACTCCATACATATACACATGTACACACAACTACAAAAACAGCACATGCATGCACCCACACACAAGTGTGTCCACAGTAAAGAAATGTAATCCTTCTTTTATTTAATGAATACATGTTCCCAATATATAAACTACGTCCCCGGGAGGTGAGTTCGTCACTCATCCAAATGAGGCCCAAACCCCACCCCATCTCATTCCCAGAGTCTAGCTTTCCTAGAAGTTTCATGCAGAGATATGACAAGCTGAGAGAGAGGCTTGGAAGATGGATGCTGGTTTTAGTGACTCAGATCTCCCCAGGTTACCTTTAAAGCTACAGAAAGAACGTTCCCTGTCTGTGTACAGATAGGTTTTTGAAAAGAGATTTACTTCTCCAGGCATTCAAAATACAGAATCTGACTAGAAAGCAAAGGGGGTGGGGGTGGGGGAACTTCACAAAGGAGCCTGGTTGGAAGTCTACCTAAGAGAGAGGAGAGTAAATCTTTGGCTGTTTGGGCCACTTTCAACACAGCATGAGCCTGGGTAATGTCTAGGCTATTGGGGACAGCCAGCTGCAGCTAAAGTCACAGCAACAGGGGCCAGGGCTGTTGTCCAGACGCGACCAAATGTCAGCCAGAACAGGGACGTAGTTGTAGTTCTACTAAAAACATCTGGGCTCCGTTAAGACTATATCAGGCTATGTCTGTACTCATCTGATGACAGCTCTGGCCACTGAAATAAATACATAAAAGGATAGCTTATTGCTTGTAGGAGTTTGGTTCACTCGGCCCATAGATTTGGAACACCTATGTTGCAGACATTGTGTAGAGACAAGGAATGTAATTGAAATGAGCTATGCAGATTCCAGACCCTCCCATGGCTGAAGTAGAAAGTGGGTGCTGACAGTGGAAACTCGGGGCAGAAGATCATCAACTCCTCTTCATTTCAGTATTTGTCTCCAAAATTACAGAGCAGCAACATCAATCCATATAGTTAAAGAAATTTCACTCACAGATCTGTCTCTTCATCTTATTTTTCCTGTCCCCTGTGTGAAATCACTTTTAATAATTTTTTACATTATTTTAAAATATTTTTAAAATTTTTTTATTATTTTCTTTATTTACATTTCAAATGTTATCCCCTTTCCTAGTTTCCCCTCCGAAAATTCCCTATCCCCTCTCCCTTCTCCCTGCTCCCCAACCAACCCACTCCCATTCCTGGCCCTGGAATTCCCCTATACTGGGGCATAGAGCCTTCACAGGACAAAGGACCTCTCCTCCCATTGATGACCGACTAGGCCATCCTCTGTTATATATACATCTAGAGCCACGAGTCCCAGGAGCCTGTGTTTTCTTTGATTGGTGGAGCTCTGGGGGTACTGGTTAGTTCATATTGATGTTCCTCCTTCAGCTCCCTGGGTACTTTCTCTAGCTCCTTCATTGGGGACCTTGTGCTCCATCCAATGGATGACTGTGAGCATCCACTTCTGTATTTGCCAGGCACTGGCAGAGCCTCACAGGAGACAGCTATATCAGGTTCCTGTCAGCAGGCTCTTGTTGGCATCTGCCTAGTGTCTGGGTTTAGTGGTTGTTTATGGGATGGATCCCCAGGTGGGGCAGTCTCTGGATGGTCGTTCCTTCAGTCTCTGCTCCAAACTTTGTCTCTGTAACTCTTTCCATGGGTATTTTGTTCCTCCTTCTAAAAAGGATTCTAAGCTTCTGGGCTAATATCCAATTTTTAAAATTTTTTAAAATTTAAATTTAAATGTTTTTAATTTAAAAATAAATATTTAAAATTTATTCTCCTGGGGATTTTGATAATCATTATTCTTACTTCTCCTTTCCTTACAGAAAAAATATAGCCCTCTATACATACTTGTATATCATACTTCTATACATACCTCTGTGTGGATACATACCTCTGTATATTCATAACTCTTTCTATATATACCTCTGTTCAAATATCTATCCAATATCTTACTCTGAATCTTGGTGTTCTGAGAATATCTTTCTTCTCCTTCACAGGCGTTCCACCCTCTCATTTGTGAATGACACACAGCGTATTTCACAGCATATTTCCTCTTCAGATGGAGAACTAGGTTAGCTTATAGTCTTTCCTATCCACCAGGCCTGGTGCTAGAGGGTTGAATGAGAAACATTCTCAGCGCCTGAACATCTGGCCCCCGGCTGGCCGTGCCGTTTGGAGAGGCTTTGGAGGTCTGGCCTTTTTGGAGGAAGTATGTTGCTGAAGGTAGGTTTTGCTAGTTTAAAAGATCACGCCACATCCAGTTCCCTCTGTCTGCTTCGTGCTTACAGTTCAAGATGTAAGCTCTCAGCTTCCTACTCCAGCCATCCTGCCTGCTGCTTCCTGGTCATAATGGAATCTTTGCTTTCTGGATCCGTGAGTCAAAATAAACACTTTCTTTTATAAATTGCACGGACCACTGTGGGGTTTTTTGTTTGTTTGTTTGTTTGTTTGTTTGTTTTTGTTTTTTTTTTCACATCAGCAGAAAAGCAACTAAGCACAGGGTGCTTGAA
>LR750549.1:0-19967 GCA_902729485.2 Mus minutoides | reverse complement strand
ATCCCAGCACTCAGGAGACACTTAAATCCCAGCACTCAGGAGACACTTAAATCCCAGCACTCAGGAGACACTTAAATCCCAGCACTCAGGAGACACTTACATCCCAGCACTCAGGAGACACTTAAATCCCAGCACTCAGGAGACACTTAAATCCCAGCACTCAGGAGACACTTAAATCCCAGCACTCAGGAGACACAACATAAGCACAAGGGTGCTTTAAATCCCAGCACTCAGGAGACACTTAAATCCCAGCACTCAGGAGACACAACGTAAGCACAAGGGTGCTTGCTTTAAGTCCCAGCACTCAGGAGACAACGAATCCCTTCCAGCTCAGATCGCTTACCACTTGTAAAGATGGGCAGCAGTGGAAGTCCTGAGTCAATATGCAAGTGTGGGTTCATTACTGAGCTCCTGATTGACCTCACCATCAACCCCCAGTGTTGGTGGCACACTTCTTGAAGCCTTATCAACATAGATCATTAACAAACATTTTGTGTTCTGCCTATTAGAAATGCTTAGCTGGGCAGTGGTGGTGCACACCTTTAATCCCAGCACTTGGGAGGCAGAGGCAGGTGGATTTCTGAGTTCGAGATCAGCCTGTCCTACAGAGTGAGTTCCAGGATAGCCAGGGCTACACAGAGAAACTCCGTCTCGAAAAACAGCAACAACAAAACAAACAAACAAAAAGAAATGTTTATAATTGTTTTTAATTTATGTTTCTACAAACATAATCAATGTTAAATAACTTTTCAGACATTTGAGGGTCATTTTTTTTTTTGAGGGGGAGAGGGTGGGGTTTCTCTGTGTAGCCCTGGCTATCGTAGGTCTGTAGATCAGGTTAGCCTGTTACTGCCTCCAGTGTGCTGGGATTAAAGAGACACAACACCATGCCTGGCTAGGGCCACCTTTTAAATTGTGTTATTCTCCTCTGAACAACTAGTTGACATCTTTGGTCTCCTATCCTCCTTTTTAGGGGAGTTCCTAGATCTAAATGGAGAGCAGCCCCTTGTCCAGGCACACGGGCTACTTTGTGTGGAGTTACCATCGGACTCAGACTCTTCTCTGTGTCTGTTTTACACCTTCCTCTGTACTCGCTTAGCAGAACTACAGCAGGAAGCAGCTGGACACACCCCGAGGAAAGCTCACCGTCACGGTGACTCATCTCTCTTTAATCTTAGTCCTACAAACCTTAAGTATTACCTACACTGCCTCGCCCAGTGTCTCTCGCTCCCCCAGACTTGCCCTCAATCTTTTCCTGTCCTCACTGACTGACAGAACAACAACAACAACAACAACAACAACAACAACAACAGAAAACCAACCGAGCATCTGCTGAACACACAATAATAACTATAACCACCTAACCTGAAGCCTCTCCAATATACCCCACCTCTAGAAAAAGTACAAAATGATCCCAGGAAAGAAGAACTAAAATAAACAATCAATCAAACAAACAAACCATGTATCATTAGCATAAGTAGGAGGTAGAATAATGAATCATTCATAAGTATCCATAGGGGACTGATTCCAGGGCCCCAGAGAACATCACAATTTTTTTTCCTTTTTATTAATCATTCCATTTGTTTTTTGTTTTTTGTTTTTTGGGTTTTTGTTTTGTTTTGTTTTGTTTTGTTTTGTTTTGTTTTGTTTTTCAAGACAGGGTTTCTCTGTGTAGCCCTGGAACTCACTTTGTAGACCATGCTGGCCTCAAACTCAGAAATCTGCCTGCCTCTGCCTCCCGAGTCCTGGGATTAAAGGCCTGTGCCAACACAACCGGCCCCATTCCATTTGTTTACATCTCAAATGCTATCCCACTTTCCCGGTTACCCCTTCACAACCCCCCTATCCCACATCCACCCTCTCCCCAACCCTTTGCCTCTGAGAGAGTGCTCCCCCACCCAGCCATACTCTCCTGCCCCACTGCTCCAGCATCCCCCTATGCTATGGCATTAAACTTCCCCCTGGACCAAGGGTATCCCCTCCCAATGATGTCAGACAAGGTCATCCTCTGCTACATACTGGAGCCATAGATCCCTCCCTGTAAACTCCTTGGTTGGTGGTCTAATCCCTGGGAGACATCACAATTTTTGAATGTTCAACTACCGCATATAAAATGCTGTCGAAGCCAGGCGTGGTGGTGCACGCCTTTAATCCCAGCACTCGGGAGGCAGAGGCAGGCGGATTTCTGAGTTCGAGACCAGCCTGGTCTACAGACTGAGTTCCAGGACAGCCAGGGCTACACAGAGAAACCCTGTCTCGAAAACCAAATAAATAAATAAATAAATAAATAAATAATAAAAAATAAAATGATGTCTAATAGTAAAATGTGTAGACCACCTGCATACGTTCTCTCATCTACTTTGAATCACCTGTACATTATCTGTAATACCTAATGCATTGTAAAATAGTGTATTACAACAAGAAAAACATCTGCATGTGTCAGCATACCTGTAGCTGTTCTCAAAAATGCTTTCTTCTACGGTTGGCTCAAGCTGAGCCAACTGAACCTATGGACATGAAGGGCCAATTGCACAGCGTTTACTTGAGCTTTAAATGGAGCTCCAAATCAAGATCCAAGAGAAGCAGTTGCTGCAGAACTTCCTCCAGGCACTAGAGGTCTGGAATCGCTCAAGGGGAGAGGGGAGCTGTGAGCAAAACTTCCACACCTGCACATGGGATCCACGCCAGTGATGAATGGAGAGATGAAGAGATGAACTGTGTGAACTTCAGTCCTCCAACTTGCCCCACAGAGAAGGGGTGGTCTTACTGGCCTTAACTAAGTGTGTGTGCTCTGCCTTGACCACTGTGAATAGGCTAGGGACGCCTGGCAAGGCAGAACAAGCTCAGGGGGAATCTTCTCACCCAAGGAAGACCCAGGAGCTGTGAGACCCTCGTTCCTCTGGCTGCGGTCTCATTTGTATTCAGCTGATGGCGCTGAACGTGAATAAGACTGAAGAGATGGCAACGCAAATCAATTACGAACCAATGCAGAACGACACTCCCTGTGCACTGGGTGACAACTTTCTTAATGAAACAGAGCCCCTGACTTATTGATGTCTTGATAAGAAGTGGGATCTGCAGAGAGATTTTCATTCCTGGTATACACATTGTCAAGTAGGCATTGGCTAAACAGACCCCCAAGCCAGCAGGATAAAGTATATATCCGAGATCCACGTGGATGTCTAGTTGGCATGTTCTCAGAGAGGTTTCAGTTTTGCCAGCAGAGGGCAAGAGAATATTTACCTGTCCAAGAACTGTGGCCTTGACCATGTTGGCAACAGCGCTGTGGAGGTGTCTCTGCAAAAACAAGTTATATAACCATTATGAACGTGGACCTCTGGGGAAAAAAATGTATTGAGAAACTGTATGTTGAAATCAGAAATGAATCCCCATTGCGTCTGTGGGAGCGATTTAGTATATAAATCTCAAAACTAAGTTTCCTTAAAGCATGGGAAGCCTGCAACGACCTTCCCCGAGGAGACGACCATTGCAAATAAACACAGACCACAGGTAGGTGAAGGACAGGGGAAAGGTCCTCCAGTAGGCAGAGGACAAACATAGGATTAGACCTTGGGGAACCCATGATGTCAGTGGCCAAGTGTCTGCTCTCACTAACTCTCATCAGAAGTATATTTGCTGTTCTGATGTGGCCCCGCTGGAGGGGTTGTGGCACAGGTCCTCCATGTGTTGAAAGTGAGCTGTTGGGTGCCAGGGCCCTTGGGTAGCAGAGTGTGCATGGGGACCTGGGTGTGATGCCTGGAACCACTGGAAAGGGGTTAATATTGTAGTAAATTTGAGGTAGTAACAGAGGGGGAAAAGTCAGCTGAACAACACCCCTGGGACTCTGGCTCTACCACAGTCATGATCTGGATGAAGTCTTCTGTCTCTGTTTTTATTTTGTTTTGTGTGTTGTGTTAGACATGTACCTAGAGCCTTGTGTGTGCTAGGCGTGCACTGAAGCACTGAGCTACACCTCCAGTCCACATTTTCAAGTGTTAAATAACAGTTTGCCACTAGGGGATCCCCAAGGTTCCTTCCTACTCACAGAGGCAATAATTACTTTTAGGTTGTCCCCACCTTAACGTTCCCCATCTCGGTTAACTCATGAGCTTATAAAAGTGAGAATAGGATGCTAGTTTTTCTCCAAAAACAAAACAAAACAAAACAAACAACAAACCAGGTAATGTTGGAAAGGACTCCTATATGACTCTAATAGGCCTTTCCAGTAGGAATTTCTGATTTGAAAGCACAAGGAAATTAATATTCTTTCATTTATTTTATGTGGATGGGTTTGTGCATGCTTCAATCTGCTTCAAGCTGTAATGCATATTGCTTGTATATAACTGTATTTCTTGGGACTTCTCGAGTAACGACAGGATGGCCAAATTCTAATACTTCTTCAGTGTGGAGAGGACGTTACCTGCCACCCAATGTTAGACTGTCTGCAGCAGCTGAAATGAAATAAATATTCAGTCACAGAGACTTCCACTTGAAGGAGCAAGATATTTAGAACCAGGCCTTTCCTTCGGGCAACAGTCATGCCTGGCAGAATTGAGGGCACTTGACTGTAAGTATCTGCTTCTGTCTCAGTCAGCTGCTGATACAGCCTCTCAGAGGTCAGCCATGCCAGGCTCTTGTCTGTAAGCATATTGTAATAGCATAGTAGTGTCAGGTGTCTCACCCCAGCAACCCCCCCACACACCCACCGCCATGAGATGGATCCCAAGTTGGGCCGGTCATTGGACCTCATTTCCTTCCAGGGACCCCTATGGTTGAATTAGGGGAAGGATTGAGAACCTGAAAGGGGGAGCAATCCCATAGGAAGACCAGCAGTCTCGGCAAACCCAGACCCTAGCGAGCTCCCAGAAACTGAGCCACCAACCAGGAGCATACTCAGGCTGGTCCAAGGCTCCAGGTACACATATAGCAGAGGTCTGCCTGGTCTGGCCTCAATGGGAAAAGATACACTTAATCCTCAAGAGACTTGAAGCCCCAGGGAAGGGGGAGGTCTGGTGGGGAGGGGAGGGGGAGCACCCTCTCAGAGGTAAGGAGGAGGAGGAATGGGATGAAGAACTGTGAGAGGGGAGACCAAGGGGTGGGGAACGACTAGAATGTAAATAAACAAAGAAAGTTTAAAACAAAAAGAGCGCTTTGCTGTAGAATGACTGCCTCAAGAAAGCAGAAAGGTATGAGCAGACAGCCCCGCATAAGCGGAAAGCGATGCGTGGGCATACGAAACTTTCTTCTCCTGTAGCTCTTATGCACAAGTGGGAGAAAAGTCTTGGCCCAACAAACTTGAACATACTTGCTCTTAAATCTTACAGGCTATGCACCTTCGCCAAGATGACTCCTCCTCCTCCTCCTCCTCCTCCTCCTCCTCCTCCTCCTCCTCCTCCTCCTCTTTTGGTTTTTTTCAAGACAGGGTTTCTCTGTGTAGCCCTGGCTGTCCTGGAACTCACTCTGTAGACCAGGCTGGCCTCAAAGACTCTTTTTGCTTTGATCAGTCCTCACACTGCTGTCAGGAAAATGAGGAAAGTCTTTTCAGTCCGTCTTGTCTTCCAAATGATCTCTCATAAAAAGAGCAAGTTTTGAGCAGACATTTATTTAGTCTATGGCATCCACCAAATGAATCTCCACAAATTTAAGCTCTACATTTCTCCCTCGTTGCTCAGTTTGTTGTGCTTCGCTGGTTTTTCTGTGAAAAGAACTCTGTTTTAACAGACTACCAGATTATTCCCGGAGACGTCCCTAGGCCAGCTCTGCACGCATGCGTTTCTGCAATAGCCCAACAGAGGGCAGCACAACACTGCTTGCTCCTCCCGTGTGGGCTGCCGTGGTTGTCAAAGGAATTCAGTTTTGAAAAGCCAAACACAGTTCTTTCTGAGCTTCTATCTGCTCAAGAATTTAGAGTAGAACTTTAGACAAAGGATCTTTAATTGCATGCCGATAAAACGTCAAAACTATTGTGCATGAAGTAACTGGGCTTTAAAAAAAATAACTTTTAAAACAATGCATTCAGGATTAGGTGACAGGCTTGCCGCTGTGAGCAAAATTCATTTTTTAACTCATTAGAAAAGCTTCAGCCTGTGAAGAAATTCTTACAATCTCCTCAGTAAATCACTAGGCTGTGCCTTCCTACCTTTGAATTACATAATAATACCATATGCCAAATGGATGGTCTGCAGATTTGGGTAACGAATTTTTAACTATAAAGGAGGTGTTTTGTGGGGTTTTTTTGTTTTGTTTTGTTTTTTGTTGTTGTTATTTTTCACCTCCCTGTGAAAATTTTAATGATGAGTAAGAGCAGTTGTTTGGAGAAGTTGCTTATTTCGCAGCACGCAGCTGTTATGCCTCATGTTAGATGTGAAGAGAGGTACCTGAAGGTGACCTTTCCTCAAGTCTTCTTCGTCCTAGAAATATATGCTCAGGAAATACCATAGAGGATACTGCCTGACTCACATGGCTAGCAATAAGAAAAAAAAAAAGAAGATTTCCCCAGGTTAGGCAGAGGTTTTTCAACCAAGGTGTAGGTAACCTATCGGTGCTGAGACTTATGGGGACAGGGGCTTCAGGATTTCTAAATCAATTCCTAAGGTACCAGTAGGAAACTTAGAAATTTTTTTTTCAAGTGAGAAGGTTTTGATTTCTGTTGAGCTTAAACACATTCTGAGAGGGAGCATTTAATGAACAGAAAGATCCAAAAACTCTAAGGCACCTGTTACTACCCCAAACGGTATTTAAGGATTCAGGAAATGCAAGAGCTCTCCACTGGACATCGGAGTGCGGAACTCTATCATCTAGTGTTCTTCTCTTGATTTCCAAAAGATTTCATATCTGTCTCTAACTCTCAAAGCATGTTAAATCTAAATTTAAAAAACAGAAATAAGGGCTGGTGAGATGGCTCAGCGGGTAAGAGCACCCGACTGCTCTTCCGAAGGTGATAAGTTCAAATCCCAGCAACCACATGGTGGCTCACAACCATCCATAACGAGATCTGGCACCCTCTTCTGGAGTGTCTGAAGACAGCTATAGTGTACTTACATATAATAAATAAAGTAAATCTAAAAAAAAAAAAAAACAGAAATAAATGAGGTACGCTGTCAAATCTCAGGGCACACAGCCAACGAATGTCCTTTCCATGCAGCTGGGGGTCTTTGAGAAGGGCCTGTTCCAGTTCAGCCCTCCAGCACATGCAGGATCAGCCACCTTCTGTTCTCTATGCTCCATCCTGGATGGAATAAAGAAGCCCCCTCATGTGTGTGTGTGTTCCTCAACTTATGAGCTATAGTAAAGCAACCTATAGCTGGTACTTGTTTAACTTTAAGTGGTTTTGTCCATTCAAGATTAATTTAAAGAGGTTTAAGTAAGCTTCTTTATTGGAGTTTAGCACACACAGAGAAAAGTACAAGAATGTTAGAGGCCAAGGGTGTGGCTCAGATGGAAAAGATCTCCATTTGGATCCCCAAACACCTTGGTAAAAAGCTGGAGATAGCTTGTAAGCCCAGTATTGGGGAAAAGAGACAGGAAGACCCTGGTATTTCCTGGCCAGCCAAGTCTAGCCAAATTAGTGAGTTCCAGATTGACCAAGAGACCCTGACACCTGAGGTCAACTTATGGTCTAGATGCACACAAGTGGACATATGTATGCACACACACAAAGAGAGTATACAGTGAGTATAACTCAATGAAGAAACACTATCAAACAGATTAATCAAAGAAGACTTTACTAAAAAACAAAAACAATCAAACAAAAACAAAACAAAAACAACAACAACAACAAAACAATGTTCTAGGTGGCAGATACCGTGAAAGCCATGCTAAGCGACCAAGTAAGACAGCTCGTCACATGTCCCCAGAGTACCTGTGACTCTGGATGCTTTCTTAGTCTATAAACTATAATGTTTCAAAGAAGCTGAACAGAGGAGATTATGTGGAAGGAGGGCTGAAGAAAGAAAGAATAAAAAGAGCACAAAGCAGGTTGATTTTTCTTAAGTTCCTTTCCTGGTAAAGGTTGGAGCAGAGAGCATCGTTTTGCCAGCTCCACTGGCTTTCTGAAGATTTATCGGCCCTTTCCCCATTTCTGGGAAAGCGAGATAAACAACGTGAGTCCTTGTTGTGTCAGATCTTCATTGTCTGCATTTCTTTCAGCTTTTTTTTTTTACCTTCCAGGTTCATGTGGGAATGGTCCGTTAGCTCAGCGTGTAGTATGTGAGGGTTTTTCTATCCCTAAATTCTAAATGCTTCCATAGTCCCTCCACGCACAAGATCCAAACCTCTAATAACCATGTGGTCAGGTTGATCGGAGCAATGGTTCTACTCCTTGTTAATCAGTTTTCTGGATGTTCCTTCCCCTCATGGCTGAGACAAAATATCTGACCAGAAACTTAACAGAGGAAGGACTTATTTTAGCTCACAGTTGAAGATACATATAAGCCATCATTGCCAGGATAAGACAGAGATAATCAAAATGCACCCAAAATTGAAAAGAGGTGATCTCTGGAACTCAGCTAACTTTCTCCCGTTCATACCATCTGAGACCCCAAACTCTAGAATGGTGCCATCCACATTTAGAGCAGGTTTCTCTGCTTGAATTAGCTAGGCCCAGATATTTGTTTCCAAGGTGATTCTGGAGCATACCAAGCTGACAATCTGTATAAATCATCACAACTTCCCTCTCTGCTGCTTGTCTGGTAATACAAGCTCAGGCTTGAGCAGAGGTAGTATGGCAGAAAGAGACGAGAAACATGTTATATGCTAAGAATGGCCATAGGACAAGCAAAGGAAACCAAATATGATATAGTTGAAGCAGCTCGTTTCATAAGCAGCTACATAACTTTGAATATACCTAGCCTGTGTGAATAAGTCTATTGGCTATCGCAAAGTTGATCTCTAGCCTGGGAACATTTTGATTCTTGAGTAGGAGTTTGGGTGAGACAGACAAGCTTTTAAATTAAAATCATAGGGTTATAGCAGGGTGCTATCAAGTTCTCCCTGAAACTTCAAAGCTAGAAAGATTAAAATGACAGCTTGGACATCCTAATCATCCTAAAATGGTCAAGTATCTTGTATAATCTAGGTTCTCTCCAGAAGCATCTTGGGTAGGATAGCCTGCCTCATTAATCCTAGCTTCTTTCTCAGCTGTGTCACGTTGTACTCAAGTTTCTTTCTAGGGGCACTACCCTTAGAAGCACATGGCCCCCAAATAACACAACATTTAAAAAAAGAAGAAAAACTTGGAGTCCTGAGAAAGAAACAAGTTGTCAGGGGTGGGATGCGTGGTGTGTGCCAAGTCTGAAAGAGGCTTCCAAGTCTGTTTTGAGAGCTGTGACCTGTTGGTAGCAGTCAAGCTGCATGCATCCAGGGGCACACCTGCCACCCTATGAGCATTAGAGGGCTTTGCATTGGGTTTATTTGTTTCCAAAGGATTTCTAATTATGTTTTAGTGGAAATGATTACTAGATGGCTTAGTGGGGGAAATCTCTTTCACCTAGAGGAGTACAATGCTCCCTCTCTAGAAATGTCCAGTGCCAGGAAATAAATGGTTTCTCAGTTATGAAACTAGAACTCAAAGATGGCTCACCCTTACCCTGATATACTATCCCACCATAGACTCAATAAATCTAAAATCCTGAGCCAACCCCTCCTGGATCGTGGGGGTTGAGCCCAGGGCTTCTAGCAAGCACTCTATCACTGACCATCCCGAGACCAGATTTTAATCCCTTTAAGTTAATTTTCTCAGATATTTGTTATAGTATCCAAAAGCTAATCCTGATGATAAAAATCAACTTGCAACTTCAAAGGGAAATGGGGGTTTCTGGTTTCATGTCTTCTTGACCTCCATAGGCAAATAATATCAAGGATAACAAAGCAGCGGCCTTGGAGTACCAAACAAGAATCATTTTCTTTTCTTTTCAATCAGTGGATGGGATGATTTTCAAAACATTATCACTATACCCGTGGCATGAGATTTTAAAACCTAAGAACACAAGCACAGACTCTGCTGATGTCTCTGTGAAGTAATATCATATTTAATCTCACATTCATTTAAGAACACTGCCTCCCACCTTCTTGTTCTTATTTTCTCAGAGCATCTGTAGCATATTTCAAGAGTAGGCATGAAGAATAAACTTCATTCATGCCCTTTAGAACAATCGTTTCAAACCTTCATGGGAGATGGAAAGCTGCAACACCAAACAAACTTAGCCAAAGGGGCAAAGGTGAGTGACTTGCTACTGGTTGATTTTTCACCGGCATCAGTGATAAGTTTAAACAAATCTACTGAACACAGTCATAAGGAACACATTTGGCAAGGCATCCAGCCTAGCTTAGAAGAAGAATAAACTCCAGAAGAGATTAAGTCCATATGGATAAAGAAAGGCTCATGGTCTGGGTGGTGGTGGCTCACACCTTTGATCCTAGCACTCGGGAGACAGAGGCAGGTGAAGCTCTGTAAGTTCGAGGCCAGCCTGATCTACAGAGTGAGTTCCAGGATGGCAAAGCTTACACAGAGAAACCCTGTCTGGAAAAGCCAAAACAAAACAATAATCCAAAAACTATCATTGTAAATAATGTCTGTTGAATTCTGGTACATGACATGCCCTCCTCTAGTTATATACACACATAATTGCATCTTTTTTTTTTTTTTAAAGATTTATTTATTTATTTATTTATTATATGTAAGTACACTGTAGCTGTCCTCAGACACTCCAGAAGAGGGCATCAGATTTCATTACGGATGGTTGTGAGCCACCATGTGGTTGCTGGGATTTGAACTCGGGACCTTCAGAAGAGCAGTCGGTACTCTTAACCACTGAGCCATCTCGCCAGCCCAATAATTGCATCTTATTACCAGGAAAGTTTACTGAGATAAGAACTTGTATCTCCCCATCTCTTGCCAAAAATAGGGATCTCTTCACCTAGAAGAGGCGCCTATTAGGCGTCTGTTGCAAAGCAAGACAGATCGTAAGTACTGGCGTCTGAGCACTTCTGACAAAGGCCAGGGGCCACAGAGAACCTGACGTTCTACGGGTCAGAAGAAAACGAAAACTCTTTTTATTCTTCTTTCTTCTTTTCAGTGCTGGGGATTGTTTTAATGTGTTCTATTAAAGTTAACAGCAAACAGCTATGATTATTAAAATGTATTGTGGTAAAAGCACGTACTATCTCAAACCTTTGGAAGAATATGGTGAAATGCTTTTAACTGCGTGTGCCTTGTTATGTAATAAGCTCCTGGGAACTCATTCAGGTTGCAAAGCTGGAACTCTGGGTTCATTCTCCTACTCCACTGAGCCTCTAGGAACATCGATACTCACCCTTTCAGCCACTTTACAACCTTCATACAAGCGGAAGATCGCCAGTAAGATGGATCAGCAGGTAAGGCTGTTGGTCAAGGATTCAAGTTCACTCTCTGTAACCAAGATGATAGTAAGGAAAGTACCCACTGCCAAAAGCTATCCTCTGACCTCCACACAGGTGTCATGGCATGTGCATGCATGCATACTTTACAAAAGTTAATATAATTGTATAGTATTTGTTTGACTTTTTGGGGGACTGGCTTATTTCACTTAGAATGATGTTCTCAAGGGCCATCCATGTTATAGCATGATTATCAAAATTTTCAATATCCACCGACATCCAACATTATAAACAAAGTTGATTTTTACTCCCTATTTAAAACTCACTGACATTTAAATCTCATTAAATTTTTTTATAAAACATAAAGTTATGATTATTACTAACCATCCCTCAGAATTCCTTCTAGTGGGAAAAACATCCAAGAAACTTGCTGTTTCCTGCAGCCTCCTACATTCAAAATGTATCAGCCCAAGTTATTCAACCATCATCACCAGTGAGGAGTCCAATCCAGAAGACAGAGTTTACCAAGAACCGAACATAATCCAACTTTTGTAACCATTTTATGGTTGTAGGGAACTCTCAGTTCTGTGAGTTTCCAGAGTGGTCTCTTTAATTCCCAGTGTTAGGTTCAAGTTAAGCAATTTTCTACCCACACAAATGGGTAGACTCACACGGTGACTCACTCATTCTCCCACTCAGCAGAGCTGCGCACCACTCTTAGGCCATCTGGCTAAGCTAGCACCTCTGCAACTAATAACCTAGGGCTCTCTGGGACCTAATAATTATAGCAGAAGAATACATATAACTCCTGCTGGCTAAATAATTATATCTGTGCCAGGGCTATGAGACAGAGGAGATACTGATTTAAATAACATGGGTAGAACACTTTAAAATGTAGTAATTGTCTGTCATTCATAGTCACATTTGTTTCTTACCAAGCATCTTATGTTCTAGATGCTATTTTTATTTATAACCCTTTCACCATGTTCTCTTCCTTTGCCATGTATCCAGAAAAGGATTTTGATGACTCCAGAATTCAAGAGCAATTTCTCCACAAAGAGTGGCAGTTGGCCCCTCTAAGTGTTAGCATTCTGCATAAACAGAAACTATCTCCAGTGAGGAAAATCCTATTACTCTCCTCTCCCAACCTACCCCTGGCTGGACTTCAACATTGTTTCTATTTTGTATTCAGGAGACTTTTTCTTTTGGTTGTTTGAGTCTTGCTTTATGAGCCAGATTCTCTGAGAGAAAGGTTACCTTTCCTACTGGCCCGGAAACAAAATTGACCATATTTGTTGTGCTGACAAAGCAGTTTGATGATGTGGTAATGAGGGCTTGCTGTGAAAGCTCATCTCCCACAGAAAAGTATGGCCCCCTTCACCATAGCATAGGCAAGCTCCCAGAGAGGGAAACAGTCCATAGTTTATTTCTATCTGGAAGTTGATATGTAGCCAGTTGGTGTGCACATTCTCATCTGTCTGAAGCAAGATATTAAGTGTGTTTATGAATCAAACATACTGTGGTAGTTTGAAAAACGAAAAGGTCTGTTTCCAGCTTCATTCAGTTTTGCACACCCCACCCTACCCCACGCCCCCCCAGCCCCCATCACTGCTTCCTTTCCTAGATCAGGTGTCTTTGCAGGTGAGATTTGTGGTCTACCTGAGTTGGTTTGGGGGAATCTCCCGATCTGTGCTAATCTGAGGTTGGGTTATTGGAATCATTTAATATTTCTCACTGGTGTTTTAGACTAGAAGACCCAAAGACTATTATTAGAGGGAATCTATGACCTTCAAGGAGCCATCAAAACTCCTTTCCTTTAAAAAGGAAAATCCTTGCAGGGCCTGAAGAGATGGCGCAGCAGTTACGAGCGCTTGCGGTAAAATCGTGAGGATCAGAGTTCAGATCTCAGCACCAATATAGCTGGGCATGCCACAAACATCTGACAAACATTCCAGGCATCTCACCAATGCCTGTGAGTCTAGCTCCAAGGGATCTAGTGTACACACACACACACACACACACACACACACACACACACGCACGCACACGCCATCTTTTTTAGAGAAAATACTTGAGTGGACAGGGAAACAGATTACAAAAAGACATGTTTCAGCAGAGGTAACGAGATTTCTATCATCCTTAATTTTCTTCATATTTCAACTTTTGATATTTAACATGGGCACATAATCAGACACAAAGGTATTTTTTCTGATTACACATCTAAGTTCTGGACAAAATGATGTGTTATATTTGGTCTCTGGGAAAAGTCCTGTTGAATTGGATGCAGATAAGATGCACAAATAACCACCCCAAAGCAAGGGGATGGAGAGGTGGCTCGGCAGTTGGGAGCACTGTCTGCTCTTCAGAGGTCCTGAGTTCAAATCCCAGCAACCACATGGTGGCTCACAACCACCCCTAATGTGATCTGATGCCCTCGTCTGATGTGTCTGAAGACAACTACAGTGTACTTACATATAATAAATAAATAAATCTTTTTAAAAAAAAACTCACCCCCAAATCAAGACTAAGTGCCCCGCACAGCCACTGTGCTCCAGCCACCTGCAGCCCAGTCAGCTCCTTAAGCCACGGAATAGAGCTGAATTCTTCCCAAGCTTCATTCACATAACAAACAAGCAGATTCCTCTCTTATATCACCACTATTTTGAAGTTCTATCATAAACAAAGGATCTATGTTTTATCCTACTTTAATAAAATTATACAGCTGTGTAGGTTGCTTGTGTGCAATGAGACAAGTCTCCAGGACCTCTGCTCACTTTGATTTTCATTTAAGGAGTTGCCTTTCTCACTGATGATCTAACTCTCTCTTTCTCTCTCTCTTTCTTTCACTGAATCCTTTTTGCCCATCTCTGTTCTACTGGAAGGCAGGTGAGTTTCCTAACAGTTCCAATCCCTTCATCCTGTAGCATTCTCATGAAGAAACTCACCATCTCTTTTAGCATTTGCTACCCTTGTAAGCAGCTGGCCGTGAAGCGCAGGTCCTGAGTGAGCTTCTGCTTGGGACGCACCAGTGTTCCAGGACCCTGGTAGAAATTGATGATACACTCGGATTCAAATGGGAGGGGTGGACAGAGCATAGGGAAATTATATGGGTTTGGGTAGAATTCTAGGACAAGCAAAAGCCTAGTCAGAACTTAAGAAGGGGGAAAGAGGGAAGGAAAGGGGACACAGAGAGAAAACAAATGATCCGACCTGGCTGAGGGATTCGGTGGCCCTCATCAGCCCTGTAGGGAGGAAGCTAGGGAAATAGATAGCCACCATACTTTCTTCACTGGCCTCACAAGGCCCAGATCAGGGGATAGGGAGAGTCTTTAGGCTGAAACAGAGAGTGTGACTTGGACCTGGGCACCCAGAGGCCTAGCAAACACAATTTGAAGCATAGTGACATTTCAAACTCAGCATACCTCATAGCACAGCACTCATCAAACCACTCCCCAGACCTTGCTAGACTGGTCCCGTCTGTTGTTCCTGATCTTAGGAAGGGGCCCACACACCAACTGGCTTATCCAAGGAGAGAGACGTATAGGAGGGATTGCTGGATGGTCTGCTCCACTCCACCTGCATGAGCTGCAACACAGTCCAAGCACACTGCCCGCAAGTTCAAGAACAGGACGATTTTAACTACTGTCTCCCAGGGTTTGAATTCTTGAGCCAAGAGGACCATCAAGGGACATCAGTTGTTGTGGATGGCCTCCTCCGGGTGTCCACTGGCTACTGGAGGTCCCTGATCCCCCATCAGTCCATGAGCATTGCCTCTTAGCTCCTGGCTAGAAAGCCTTTTGCCTCTGTTGGTGAAAGTTAGTTTTTGCTGCTTATCAAAGAGCCTTAATGAGAAAAATACAATGTCAACTAGAAACCTGGCTTAATAAGTACTTCTGCTCCTTAAACATGCCATCCCCCTTCGTAACCTATGGAAACTTCCCTATTTTAAAGATATCACCTCCAAAAATGGAGCAATGAGAGGGGTAATGTTATTAATTTAAACATGCAAGACTGCTACATGTGATTGAATGGAACCCCATGCCAATGTTGACAGTAGGTCTCTGGGGGATGGCTTAAAGGTCACTTTCTTCCATCTTTGAGTCTTTGGTCCCAAGTTTTCAAATTGTGTGAGTGAGTACATATCACTCTTATAACTAGATTTAGCAAAGTAAGTAGATGCTATCTTAAAAATAAGTTTAATAAATCATGTATTAATGCTAAAATAACAGTAAGGAAAGTCTCACATCATATGCCAAGACAGCAAAAAAGAAAAACTGCAGAATTGTGTCAAATTACAATATTAAGGTGCCCTTTCCAGGAGTGCTTACGGTACCTGTTCACACCCACTCACACTCACACACAAAGTCACACAGTCAATGGCATTATTCAGTGAACATGTATTAAGTATCCACTACGCATGTCTCAGGCAATCAAAAGAGCGAACCATCTTACTGTGTGTGGGTACCCCAAGCAGTCTATGGCCAGACTACATTCAAGTCACCTGAGGCATCTGTGAAAAGAAGATATCTGGATCAACCCCCACCCCCTCCTCATCCCAGATCCCAGGAAGACAACTGAGGAAGATTAAAACTTGACCATGAATAGTCTAACACATTAACTGTTCAAAGTGACAGACATTCCAGCCTGTGTAAAACAAAAGCACTCAAGACACAATCCCAGGATTCTAGCTTTACCACTTTTAAACAATGTACCAAAATATCAATATTACAGATTTACACTTTTGCCACCTTAAGAGTAGACATACTGGAATTAAAAGCTGAATATGGAGGCATCAGTGGCCTGAAAGAGTAATTGATGGAGTTATTACCCTCTTGTTTCTCCTGCAGACAGACTGTTTGGTTAACAAATTATGCCTCCATTATACCATCTATGACCAATAATAAACACAGCTGGATTTTCACAGCTGTTGTGAATTGAGAATGTCTTATACGCACAACTGGAGTGCAGTTCATCTGACTCTGGAGTACCATTACCTTTGAGACATGAAACAGGAAGGAAATTTACATTAAGTGTTTTTTTTTTTTAATTACAACATAAATATTAACAGGGCCCTTTAGAAATCACAAATCTTTATGCTACCTCAATCACAGACAACTCATTTGGTTGATTTGTTCTCTCTCTGTGTCAGTTACAGAGGCATCTCATGCCACGGTTTGAAGGCAGGCTGTGTAGGGTCCAGTTTACTGAAATACCTTCCCTTAAAAAAGAAATTGGGGCTGGAGAGATTGCTCAGTGGTTAAGAGATCACGGGCTGCTCTTGCAGAGGACCGTTGTTTGGTTCCCAGCACACACATAAAACAGCAGCTCATAATCATCTGTGACTGTAGTTCTAGGGAGTCACACACCCTCTTCTGGCTGAATTTGCTGGATTCTGATAATGCTGCCGTGGTTCATTTATACGTATGATGGCAAAATACATAAAATAAAAATAAATAAATCGCTTTTTAAAAACAGGTTTACAAACCAGGTAGGAATAAAACAGACAGGAGAGACAGTATGCAAGATTGCCCCAAACATGAAAATAGAAGACAATAAGAGTGCTTCAAGGTGGTAGGGGGACTGGCACTTACTTTCAACAGGGCAACCTTGAGAATGGATCAGACCTCCAAGGGAATGTGCTAGTGAGAAAAATAAGATAGGAAGAATGGCTGCTGAGAGCCTGGGGTCTCGGGACCAGCTGAGAACAGCTCTGTGGTGTTTGGTGACTGTGGCAATAGGGAAGAATCAAGAAGTAGATGACACTAGCCAGATGGGACATAGAGACCAAGGAAAGTCTGGGGGACCAAGGGGACTCAACATCCTGGAAGCCCAGTGAAAAGCTGGGAAAGAATAGTTAACTATTCAGTGAAGAGGAGGGGATGCGAGTCCACTGTCAAATGCTGCTTCTGGGCCTAATAACATGAAAACTAAGAACCTGCCGCTGGAGAAGGCTGCAGACAGACTGTGGACCCTCACAAGAGCCTTTCCACAGAGACAGAGAGAGACAGAGACAGAGAGACACACACACCAAGACAAAGAGAGAGAGAGAGAGAGGAGAGGGAGAGGGGGAGGTGGAGGAGGAGGTGGAGAGCGAAGCCATTCAGGACTGGAGGAGACACAAGGCCTTCAGCTGGGGACATGGGAAGTTATTTTAGGGTTTCATGAAGGCTGATATTTTGAGGTATCATGAAGAATGAAATGGGATAGTTGCCTACAGGTAGGGTCCAAAGAATTCTTTTAAATATGTGGTTTATATTCGATAAAAAAAATGATATTGCAATTTACTCATATATCAGTAGTTATGACCCAAAGAAAAATGAAATTTCAGTGCTATAGGAACAAAAAGAGGAACCCCCCAAAGCAACAGCCTTTCATAGAAAAAGCAGAATAAAAAATGATACTAAAGTTCATGGAAATGTTTGTTCACTGAAAAACTGAAGCTAACAGGAAATCCCCAATTAACCACTCAGGATTCCCACTGTGGGCACAATATTTGTGTGTGTGTTTATGATGTAATAAAAAAAGATTTACTTATCTGTTTATCATATTTATGTGTACTCGTGTGTGCCTGTGAGTTTATGTGCACCATGTGCACGGCAGGTGACCTCAGAGGTCAAAGGGCTTCGGATGACTGGAACTGGAGTTCCAGGCCATTAGTTGTAAGCCACCTAATATTCATGCTAGGAGCATGTAAGTCACCTCTCCAGATTGTGACATTTTGGAGTGAGGGCAAAACATATGGTCTAATAGTGTGTTCCTTTGGAATATCATGGCATTAAACGTAATTAAGTTTGTGTTGTCCTAAATAATGTGACTTTTAGGACTCCGTCAATTAAACAGATATAATAGTACACACACCATATACTGGGCCTTGAGATAAGTGCTAAGGACACAAGGGTATGCAAGACAGAATAGCCTGTGTCTTCAAGAACCTCAAAAAAATCAAAGAAGCAGACAAGCCTTAGCTAGATGTATGTAGTCAGCCCGTGTAGGAGGACGAGTAGGCTGCTCAGTGTGAATATTGAGATGGGGAATCAAGGAGTTTTCCCAGAGAAGTGATATCTTAGCTGAACCATGAAGTGGATAGAAGGAAGAAGACAAAGCAGGAAACACAAATGCTTGTCTCTCTTCTCTGGTGGGAAATATCAGAGCCATTGTGTCTCTAAACCACTCATAGGAACTTGAGACAAGAGGCCAGAGACTCACTTGGGGAACTGCTGTGCTAGACTCACTTGTCACACCTTATGAGACCCCGTTAAGCCCTAGAGTCCAGCAGTGCAGTTACTATTGTCATCTTACAGATAACCACATTGAGGGCAGAGAGATAAAGTGACATCCAAGGGTGCAAGAAGAGTGCCCATTGGAGGTGGGTTTACAATGGAGGGTAGAGGGTGGGGAAATGGGAGATGAGACAGATAGAGACTCTACTAAAGCATACTTTCTTTAAAAATGCCATCACGGTGTCTGTTTTAGTCACTGTTCTATGGCTGTGAAGAGATACCATAACAAAGACAATTTGTATTAGAAAGCATTTAATTGGAGGCTTGCTTACAGTTTTGGAGAATTAAACCATTACCATTATGGAAGAGAGTGTGGCAGTAGGCAGGCATGGTGCTGAAAGCTATACATCTTCCCTCTGCCTGATCCACAGGGAGCAAGCAGAGGCAAGGAAGAGAGAGAAGGAGGGAAAAAGGAAGGGAGGAAGGGAGAGAGAGAGAGAGAGAGAGAGAGAGAGAGAGAGAGAGAGAGAGACTGTACCTGTTAAGAGTTTTGAAACTTCAAAGCTTACATGAAGTGACACACTTCTGACTTCTGACAAGGTCACACCTTCTAATCCTTTCCAAACAGTTCAACTGGGGACTGCTTAGCATGCAAATAAATCAGCTTATAGGAGCCATTTTCTTTCAAACCACCACAGTATCTAATGCGTTGTATTCTAATTAAGAATAATAAAATAGCTCCTTCCCTTCCGGCCCACACCGCTCCGCTCCAGCGCAGGGCGCAAGGCCTGGGGGCCGTGCACCCACCCAGGTATCCAGCTCTCCCAGCGATCTCCAGACCACTGGTAAGAGGAACACACATCTGTTCCAGTCCGAACTCGTGGGACTTAAGTCTGCAGCGGGAGATAGACAGGCGGAGGGCGGAGAGCAGCCTCCTTCCCTTCCGGCCCAAACCGCTCCGCTCCAGCGCAGGGCGCAAGGCCTGGGGGCCGTGCACCCACCCAGGTTTCCAGCTCTCCCAGCGATCTCCGGACCACTGTGATCTCCGGACCACTGTCCAATTCGTGGGACTTGAGTCTGCAGCGGGAGATAGACAGGTGGAGGGCGGAGAGCGGACCCCTTCCCTTCCGGCCCACACCACTCAGCTCCAGAGCAGGGCGCAAGGACGGGGTACCACGCACCCACCTAGGTTTCCACGCACCCACCTAGGTTTCCAGCTCTCCCAGCGATCTCCGGACCACTGCGCAGGGCACAAGGCCTGGGTACCGTGCACCCACCCAGGTTTCCAGCAAGACTCTCCTAACAATCTAAGGACCACTGGTGAGCAGCTGAACTCAGCTTCTGTTCCAGCCCAATCTCAAGCGACCTGAGACAACAGCAGAAGATTGAGAA
>LR750550.1:387091-407747 GCA_902729485.2 Mus minutoides | reverse complement strand
ATGAGCCCTGTTTCTTGGACTTAGCTGGGGAATGGCCTTCTGCCTGCTTATTGCCTTTCCTGTCAAAGTTTACTCGTCCTCCTCTTGCTTTCTGTTAGGTGTTTGCTTAAGTTAATGAGCAAGAAAATTCACCAGTTTTGATTTCCTGTATGAGTCTTTCTGCTCTGAGATTTCTCTGACAGCTTGGTTGGCAAAATACGTGGGAGCTACAATCTCATCAGGATTATCTTGCAGGAGACAGTGTTCATGAGAAAAACTACTGCAACCTTAGTAGGCTTGGAGTGCAACTCTTGTCTGAGCTATAAACAACTTGATAAAATCAGTCATGAGTCAGATTACAAAAGACTTTCCCTACCATGATGTTCAACCCTGGTCATTAACTTAGCAGGATCTAGACTCACCTCGCCTCTTGGGTATGGTGGTGAGGGATCGTATAGACTGGGATAATTATGGTGGAAAGGCTCTGCTAACTGCAGGCATCTGTGGGATGCATACAAAGGAGGAAGTAATGTGAGCAGCATCCATCACTCCCCGCCTTCTGACAGGAGACCGTGTGGCCAGCAGTCTCGGGCTTCTGCTGACGTGCATTCCCCTGCCCTGTACAAACTAGAAGCCACAGTTCGACTCTGTCTTCTTCAAGGTACTTTTGTCACATTAACAGGAGTGGGAGTGGAGTCAGTCCTGGGCTAAGTCTGCCATGTGCTTTGTAGGCAGGGGTAACAGGGAAGCGTCTGGAGCTGTGCTCTATAAAGGCGCTGGAACACAAAGGTTACTGGGCCACTCTGGTGGGAATTTGGAATATCAGAATGCCAAGAAAAATCCAGTGAAGGTCTGGTGCATGAGGCTTCAGAGTGCAGCGAGGACTCTAGCACAGCCTGGGCTAAGAGTCACTCCTGCTACATCTGGTGAAGTATCAGGTTCCATTCTGTCCAGGACTTTAGAACTTGCTTGAAGTGAGATTAAGGAGAAATGGACTAATGGAGGGAATTTCAATCTGGTACTGAATCTGGAGCAAGACAGGTGTTCAGTAACCAACAGAAACCAAAACATGAAGCTTAGTGAGGAGCTTCAGGGACAACTTTAAAAGGATGTGAGAAGATCAAGAGTTGGCTTCATTGACTCAATAGGAAAGACAAGAGCCCATCCATCCAAGGATACAACCTGTGAAACACAAACTCAGCCCAGAGGATACAGATGGGGATGAGAACACAGAAAAGGCTCCCAGTCTCTGAAGAGCAACGGTCTGGGAAGTATTTCCCCAGGGTCAGGAGTAAATCTACTGAAACTATAGTCCAATGGAGGCAGGCTTCAGTCTAAGTTGGTGGCAGATTGTGACCGTATGGTACATGTAGTAATGATCTTATAGGCATGAAGGATGCAAAGCTGGAGTCATGGAGCTTGTACCAGAGATGCCAATAGGCAGGGGATGTGTGGCATGGTTGGATTCAATGAACAGAAGCCCTGAGGGCTCACTGTATGCTGGTGCCAGAAGATGTCCACTGAGGAATCTGTAAGCACAGTTGAGTCTGCCCAAGAGAGCATCTGTCTGTGCTGCAGAGGCAGATCTGGACGAGAGGGGCTGCCCTATACTTTTTGGATAGATATGATTCTTCATGAATCTCAGGAGTCAAACATGGAGGTGTAATATTTGGGTTTTGCCCTGCTTGGCTTCAGTCTGCTTTGTTCCAATCTTTCCTTATTATTTTTCCAATTCCTCTCTTTGGAGTGAGAATGTTTATTCTCTTCTATTGTGTTGGGCTTTACTTTTTTTTTAACTTTATATGAGTTCACAGGTGAAGACTGCCTTGGGTGTCAGATGAGACATGGACTTTAGACTTTTAACACTTGGAACTGTTGAAGATTATAGGGACATTTGAAATAGAACTGTAGTTTGTATTGTAGATGGCCATGGTCCTGTGGGAACAAGGTTGAAGCTGGGACTTATGGGACATAGTTAGTGGCAAGTTGACAAAGGTCTGCTTATGTTCAAGGGGGTCCTTGAGAGGTGATTGGATCATGAGGTTTCTGATATCACAAGTAGATTAATCCACTGACAGCTCACAGATAAATGAGAGACTGGGAGATGGTGAAGACTTTGGGAGGTGAAACATAGTTTAGCAGAAGCAAACTGTCGGGTAGGGGCAGGCCTTGATGGGTGTGTATTCAATCCCAAGCTCCTTTTCTCTCTTTGCCTCTGGGATGCTTTGAGCTGTATAGTCTTTTACTCTACTACACCTCCCCACCACCGTGTCCTTCCTCATGCCATAGGCCTAGAAGCAATGGTGTTATCGTACCACGAACTAAAATGTCTGAGGTCATGACCCCAAATAAACCTTTCCTGATTCGTGCCAACTGGTTATCACAGAGATAAAGAACTTACATGGTGAGATGCACACAAGGAAGGATGAGAGAATCTCTGAGCAAACAGAAAGGCTGCCATGTACACATGGAGGCAGTGTGGCAGGGCAGGCAGTGTACTCTGCATCAGTCTGAGGGAATGAGAGGTCACCAGACAGTTGAGGGAATGGACGTATTAGAAGACTGAGTGTAGATTAGGACATTACCAAGTATGGCTGCAAGCGAGAAACCAGGGAGGAGATGGAAGAGCTCAGGCTAGCTATGTGCAAAAACACAGAAGTCCTTGGAAAGGGTATGGTTCTCTAGAAACCCAATGTGAAGAGGAGTTGAAGATGGGAACTAGGTGAAGCACAGGTGTGAACTGGGAGAGGTTGAGGATGTGAACAAGGTGAAGCACAGGTGTGAACTGGGGGACAATGTTACCTTGTGTTGTGGATGTAAATCTAGGAATGGCATCTCCATAAGAATTCAGGTGGCTCAACAGCAAGTGCTTCAAACAGTAGGTGTCAGGACTGAGATCTCTGTCAAACACATTGCAGACTACAGCCATTTCCAATCAAACACTGTGTTTGTAGATACGAAAAATCTCTAAGATGGACACTCAGACAGCAAAGTAACATTTCTAGCAACAACAACAACAACAACAACAACAAAACACACACACACACACACACACACACACACAAACCTAACATCACATCTTTCTCCAAATGCACTAATTCACTTTCAAGTTTAATAGAAACTCTATTTGTTTGTTTTTTTTTTTTAATGAAAGAACAAATTCAGTCATGGGAAATCATTCTGGCAAGCACAGTGACAAACATAAATGGTGATTATGACCAGCTCAGTTCAAGTCCATTACAAACTCACAGGCATCAACGAACCTCAACACGCTGTAACTGACTCACGAGTTAAAAGTCGCAACAGAATACAAATGGCTGCTTTAACAGCCACTGCCTGACTGTCTATTTTTTATCCTGTTTATACTCCAGCAGGTGCAATTTTTTTCAAAAAAAAAAAAAAAAAAAAAAGAAAGGAACTATTTTTACCCTTTTTCTGAAGAACTATCCCAATTCAGGGCTAAGTGAAGTCTGTGTCACTTAAAGGTAATTTGATGGCTTTCACCATTGTGCCTGCTCTGTTTTACCCACAAGTGGCTTTTGAGTAAAAAGCTAACAGCTATAAAGTGGTTCTGGCCACCAGGCAATAAAAAGATTGAGTTCTTTCTGAGGGCGCATAGCTGCCAAAGGGCCCATGCCTTGGAATAACAGCTAGTCCAAGAAGGAGATGGATGAGGGATTTTGTCATCAGTGGGTAAACTTTCTCTGAGACCCACTGTCTCTTCACATGCTCACTTCTTCTAGCCAATAGGTCATAGGGTCCCAGGCTAAAAAAAGCAGGTGAAGGGGGGCTGATGAGCTGGCCCCAGGCCCCAGCTGGTGGAAATGGAAAGGAGTGGACTGTAGTTAACTGCACATGAGAGCACGGGAGACTTACGCTTAAGGTGGCCAACCCCCAAGGGGCCAGAGAGTCTGGCACAGCTCAATCCAGGAAAGCATGATTCAAAAGTTATTCTACTTTGCATTATTGCCCAAATCAGTGTCTTCAAAATCAAATTCATTGGGAAAAAAATTGACCTTTAGTCTCTTTCAGATATATTCTGTCATAAGGATAAGTTAGCTTTAGGATGTTTCCCAGCCTTCATATGTGCCCACTAAGTCTATTTTCTAAAAATTACCCTTGTCCATTTTACCAGTCTCTTTTCTCCTCTTCCCATATCTCTTCCAAGTATCTCCCTCTTCTTATCACTAAGGACTGGCTGTCTCACACACACTAGAAGTAGACTGTGTCCAGCCTATGCCCTATGCTGTCACTTGTTTACACTCCAGTGTTTAGCAACTGCTGCTACATGTGGGTAGAATGTAGGGAAACAGAGGCCAGAGACATCAGCTCCCTCAACCCCAGTTTCTGCAGCGGCCAGGCAACAGGCAGAGACCATCATGAAACAAGGTTGAGGGCCATCAAAGACAACCGACGTGCCCCCAGTGTCCCCAAAGACTTTCAAGACTCCATTTCTGCTACAGATTTTATTTTCTCATCACTAACAGGTATAATGTATGATATATAGAGATGAATACATTTCCAATCCCTGTAGGTGGAAACTAAGAATTGTGATGTGTACCTGAGAGATTTTAAAATAAGCGTGGAACTGTTTCTGCATTCTGTTATGGGAATCTGAACACCACAAATCCTCAACAGCACTAAATGGCCATTTAACACAAGCACAATTCAGTCGTGGTGAATGGGTTTGGGAGGAGAGAGAGTAATCTCTGTTATCCCACTGTGGGCAAAATAAACAACTTTCTCAGAATACAGCACTTCAAGGGAGAGACAAAGACAGTAAACAACTGAATGAAACACATTTTAGTGGTACAGAAAGCATATACAAAGGTGTTAAAAACTCCTATGTGTGCATGTGTACACTGCATGTAAGTATTGGAAATAGAAACACACACACACACACACACACACACACACACACACACCTCCAATCCCTATATGTGCAAGAAAAAAATTGTAGCATCCTTCAAATAGAAAAAAAAAAGAAGACTAGGCAACTGAAAACACACAGCGACAGGAATTTTGGTACCACAAACCCTATAGAACATTCAATGGACTTTTAAGATGTTCTAAAAGCATAGACTTAGTCACAAATTATGACTTACATAGAAGAATAAAATGCAATTATCATCACATGATATCTTTCATATGATATCTTTCATATGCTTTATCATATGCATATATATGTATATTATATACCATAATAACTACAAATCATCTCCAGTCACAAAATCACAAAGGATGAATCCATACAAGCTGAGGTTGGATTTCTAAACAGCATACATTTTTTCTTACATATTAGATGGTTGCAAGGCTAAGAGAGGAACCGAAGTGTCTCCTTAGAACATCTCATGTCATTTTCATATTTAGAGCAATAGGCTGACAGATATGTAAGTGTGGCAGCAGCTATCAGCAGTCACAGACCCATGCATTCAGTGATGTTTGTCTCTCAAACGGAGCTTTGCGCCCACAAGCAAGGCTGGGAACCTGTGTGAGGGGAATTCGAAGTCTGACCAGACTGAACCAGTTGACAGAAAATAAATTGGAACCAATAAGTAATCACACTGCCTTATCATTTCATCTTCGCAAGAAGAAAGACAGATATTCTGGGACATCCCCAGCCAACAAAAACAGCCATTTAACACCCTGGTTTCCATTATGAGGTGTGCGTGGCAAAGGCAAGCGCTGTCATGAGCACTGTTATGGAGTAAGTTATTCTGATGGATTACCCTTGCTAACACTTTCTCCTAAATGAAATGAACCACTGTGGATGAGGTGAGCAGATGTATTCATGAGTGCATGCTCGCACACACACAGGCATGCACACAGGTACATACACACACACATATATACAGGCACACACAGGCACACACAAACATACACACACACAGAGGCACACAGAGGCACACACACAGGCACACACACAGGTACACACACACAGGCACACACACATACACAGGCACACATATAGGTACACACACAGGTATACACATACACAGGCACAAACAGGCACATACACATATACACACACAGGCATACACATACACAGGCACAAACAGGCACATACACATATACACACACAGGTGCACACACACACACACACACAAGCAAACAAATACACAAGTATATACACATACACACACAGGCACATACACACACACACACACACACACACACTCACACAGCCACAACTGAATGTGCAGAAGTTGTAAAGGTCTGATTCAGCTGTCTTAAGGATTACCAACAATGAAAGATGAATATTTGAAACTGTAGTTCCACTTTTAGATGAGATTGTGATAGTATGTGAAAATGAAGTACAATGCAGCAAAAAGTATAAATGATGGAATTTGGTAAGAAAGGCATTTATAGACACATATAGACATAGACATCAAATAGCACCCTTCTTCCATCATTAGCATTAACATCAACACCACCATACTGTCACATCAGCACCATCTCTACCATATTCCACATCAATGCACCTACCATAATCAACACCACAATCATCACTATCACCAGCCCTGCCATCATTACTATCTCCATTATTGTTATGGTCACTGTCACCAATATTAACATTACCAACACCATCATCACGACCACCATTACCACCATTATCACCACCACAATAACTGCCACCATCACCACCATCATAACCGCCACCACATCATTATCAACATCATCATCCACCCAACACAGTTACATCTGCATATCACCATTGTCTTCCATCTCACCATGCCTGCCATCATCATCATCATCATCATCATCATTCCACCACTATCAACATAGTCATCATTGCCACCACCACACTGTCACATCAGCATCATCACCAACATCAGCACCATCCTCACCACTATCAGCACCATCCTCACCATCACAATCATCACCACTCTCATTTCCACGACTATGGCCATGACCATGCGACCATGCTTTATCATCATATGCAGCTGAAGCAGGAAAACACCCAAGTGACCTTGAAAACTGGTTTTTATATTTTGAGTATGTCTTATCCTCAAGACGAACATGCAAAGCAAAGCCATCTTCTCTCACTACGAAGAAAGAAAAACCTGAGAGGACTAGGCCACGAAGGAGAGCCCATGCCAATTACTCATGCTGCAAGTTAACACCTCAGCTCTTCACCTGACCTTCATCATGGCATGGCTCTTTGATCCAAACTGCTCTGCCTTGGAGAGTAAAGCTCAATGTGGCAGAGCCAATGGGAAGGGCATTGGCGAGCTCAGAAGGACAAGCAGAGAAGAAAAGGGGAAGGAGCTGTACTCAGTAGTCACCTGACACTGGGATATCTTTTCTTTAAATCCAACCAGACAAAGTCTTGTTCTTGCTGGCCTGAGAGACCTTAACCACGTGTGCCCTACCATGGAAGGCTTCAAACTGCCCATAACGAACCACTATACACTTCCCCTATGACACCTCAACACATATCACAGTGCCCCCTGTCCCATCCACATCACAGTATCTGCTGTCCCATTCACATCACAGTTTCCCCTGTCCCATCCACATCACAGTGTCCCCTGTCCCATCCACATCACAGTGTCTCCTGTCCCATCTACATCACAGTGTCCCCTGTCCCATCCACATCACAGTGTCTCCTGTCCCATCCACATCACAGTGTCCCCTGTCCCATCCACATCACAGTGTCCCCTGTCCCATCCACATCACAGTGTCCCCTGTCCCATCCACATCACAGTGTCCCCTGTCCATCCACATCATAGTGTCTCCTGTCCCATCTACATCACAGTGTCCCCTGTCCCATCCACATCACAGTGTCCCCTGTCCCTTTCCATATCACAGTGTCCCCTGTGCCATCTATATCACAGTGTCTCCTGTCCCTTTACATCACAGTGTCTGCTGTCCCATTTACATCACAATGTCCCTGTCCCATCCACATCACAGTGTCCCCTGTATCATCCACATCACAGTGTCTCCTGTCCCTTCCACATCACAGTGTCCCCTGTCCCATCTACATCACAGTGTCCCCTGTCCCATCCACATCACAGTGTCTCCTGTCCCATCCACATCACAGTGTCCCCTGTCCCATCCACATCACAGTGTCTCCTGTCCCATCCACATCACAGTGTCTCCTGTCCCATCCACATCACAGTGTCTCCTGTCCCTTCCACATCACAGTGTCTCCTGTCCCATCCACATCACAGTGTCTCCTTTCCCACCATACCACACCACAGTGCTTCCTGTCCCACCCATATCACATCACCATGCTCCCTGTATCACCCCACATCACAGTACTTCCTGTCCCACCCACATCACATCACAGTGCTTCCTGTCCCACCCATATAACATCACAGTGTCCCCTGTCCCATCCACATCACACCACACTGCTCCCTGTCCCACTCACATCACATCTCACCACAGTGTCTCCTGTTCCATCCACATCACAGTGTCTCCTGTTCCATCCACATCACAGTGTCTCCTGTCCCATCCACATCACAGTGTCTCCTGTCCCATCCACATAACAGTGTCCCCTGTCCCATCCACATCACACCACAGTGCTCCCTGTCCCACCCATATCACATTACACCACAGTGCTCCCTGTCTCACCCACATCACATCACATCACATCACATCACATCACATCACATCACATCACAGTGCCCCCTGTCCCACCCACATCAAATCACATCACAGTGTCCCCTGTCCCACCCACATCACATCACATCAAATCACATCACAGTGTCCCCTGTCCCACCCACATCACATCACATCACATCACATCACATCACATCACATCACATCACATCACAGTACTCCCTGTCCCACCCACATCACATCACATCACAGTGCTCCCCGTCCCACCCATATCACATCACATCACATCACATCACATCACATCACATCACATCACAGTGCTCCCTGTCCCACCCACATCACATCACAGTGCTCCCTGTCCCACCCACATCATAGTGTCCCCTATCCCACCCACATCATATCACATCACAGTGTCCCCTGTCCCACCCATATCACATCACAGTGCTCCCTGTCTCACCCCACATCACAGTGTCCCCTGTCCCACCCACATCACATCACATCATATCACAGTGCTCAACCCTGTTCATATCACAGTGCTCCCTGTCCAACCCCACCCATATCAGAGTGCTCCCTGTCCCACCCACATCACAGTGTCCCTAGCCTACTCACATCACAATGCTCCCTGTCCCACCCATATCACATCACAGTGTCCCTTGTCCCATGCCAGTGGCACGCTATACATGGCTGTTTATTCAGAGACCATATAATTAGCTCTGACAGGTGCATGGAACAGACAAAGTTCTCTTCTTTATTAAGAAATAAAGATGATAAGAAGGCATATACACGAGGTCTCTGATCTCTTCATGGCTTCCCCTTCGAGTTGATACAAAAGTGGGAGTTCTAAGGACAGACAGAGGCCATTTAAGAATGGCCTCAGACCTCTGTTTCTGGAAGACGTAGTATTTAAGTTCTCTTCCTTTCTGAGTTGTATGCATGAGACAGAGGCAGGGAAAAGAAACAGATTACCTTAACAGATAATTAATTTGTCCATTGGGATCCAACAGCAGCACCACATGCCATAAAGGTCCTAGGAGTTAGCAAAGGAGTTGTCAAAGTTATCTGGGATTTGTCTAGCAGTCTTAAAAGTAACTACCATGGAAGAGCTTGTTTTTACAAGAGTTCTGTCTGCACCAGAAGAGTGACCATCCAGTTATAACAAGGAATCCCTTTTGGGATCCTATGCTTAAGAGTCAGCTGTTGCAGCCTCTGGCAACAGTTGCAACCTCCATCTAGAGCTCCAGTCACCCTCCTCAGGTCATGTACAGATAAACCTAACCTTGGCTGTGTCTGTGTTTTTCCATCACACATCAGTAAAGCATCTCAGAGCCGGGATGCTGGAAGCTGCCAATGTCTGCAGAAAACACTAGGAGAGGATGTTGTTCCAGCCCACACACAGATGCACTGACTTGATGGTCCTCACTCCAACTGAGAAAATTTTGTAGACATGGTGCACGTGTCTTAAAATGGTACTAACAGGAGTGCTGAGCCAGGGATCTCCAGAGAAACACTGTTATTTAGATCTTTGCTGACACTGGCAGGTATCTCCATGGAGACACTGACTTACCTATCTCCACTGAGGCAATCAGTTAGACACACTCACAGAAATGGCTATAGTCCTCGTCCAGTCAAGAAACTCCACAGGAAGTATGATAAATAATTCTTCATCCTTTCTCCATGCTCATTTGATAATTTTATGCAGAAAGGATTTGTTTAGTTGACATTGGCCAATGATTTTAATTGATGAAAGTTAGAAAAACATTATACATAAAGGAAATAATTGTTTTGTGCAAAACAAAACAAGATTTGATTATATGAGATGTAGGTGAATTTTCTCTTGTTTTCTCCAGTGACAGAAAGCAATATTTCTCCAGCACATTGTGTGAATTACTAGAATAATCTGTCTTCCTCTACCATTGTGGCAAATGTCCCAATAGCTAGCCAGCATTCATACAGCAACATTTACTTAAATGTCAATGTATTTTTACTTCTGAGAAATGTACATAAGCTTTCAAATCAAGGGCCAACCCCCCCACCCACCCCCACCACCAAATTTGCACATTTAACTTCTTTCAAGAACACTTCAGAATTTCAGACATCAAAGGAAGTGATAAAAACAAAAATACCATCAATCTTCTGTTAAGAAATAATTATCATAGTGGAATTCAGAACATCTGAAGTCTGATTAGTATAGACACGTTTTATAGTATAACCAGAATTTTTATGGTAATGTTTTTTAAAGTGGGGGTAAAATAAATATTTAATGAACAAAACCCTAAAACACAGACTGAAAGCGTGAAGTAAAGCAAGCGGCTCAGCAGCTAAGGACAGTTTTGTGTTGAATATTGGGACGTACCAAAAACTGACATACCAAAAATTCCTTATGCAATATTATGTGCATATATTTTTATTCTGCTATTTGTAAAAAATACATCCATTAGTAGATGCTGATATGTAAATGGTTTGGTATCATTCTTATACAGCTACTGTTATGAGAAACATGTACATTTTTACTTGAGGTCCTGAATCCTTGTTCTCAATAATATTGTGATGAATGGCTGATGCTGAGGGTTCTCCAAGGCTACTGACAAATTCTGAATAAGAAACATTCAATAGAAGCCAACTCTACTGTGAAAAATCTTGTCTCCCTGGCCACATCATAGGAAATCAACCTGTTTGTTTCTGGAGATTCATCTCACCTCTGGATGTCTCATTTCTCCTAGACTTCAAATTTGATGCTGAATGAATACACTCATTAAGAAAGTTTCAAATTTTTGTAATGCCAGGGAATTAAAATTTACTTACATATTCAAAATAAAATCTTCTCAACATATTTATTTTCGTTTTAATGATATGAACATATAAGGGGGGCGCTATGTGCACTTGAGAGTAGGTACCTAGTCCTTAGGCCAGAAGAGGGCACATAATGCTCCTGAGATTGGGTTTCAGGTCATAGTAAGCTGCCCTGGGTAGGTAATGGAAATCCAATGCAGGCTTTCTACAAGATCAGCACAGAGGATCTCAGCTCACCCTTTACAGAAGTGAAACTTTGACAATTCCACCTTTTACAAGGTTTCTTCCTTACAAGAGGATCTGTCAGCCAAATCACAGAACCACTGCCAGGGTGGGAATGGAAGGGAGTGAACATTCTTCTACTGCAAGTGCCAGTGTTACAAATGGATACTGTTTCTATTTCCTCCAGTGCCAGTGTTACAAATGGATACTATTTCCGTTTCCTCCCTTCACAGAAGGGCTACTGGCTCCCCAGGGTCTTGAGAGCACTGCTTTGACATAACCTAAAATCTGTACCAATTAGCCATTCAGATTTTATTTTATACGTTGCTTATCTCTGCCAGTTGTCCTGGGCACTGCAGGACTGGCTTGTTTTGCATATATGCGCTTGTATGAGCATATATGAGCATGTGTGAACATGTATGAGCATGAGGTCAGGCTTCTTCCCTCTTGCGTCCTTTATCACAGTCCAGTTTGTTCACACCTAAGTGACAAATCATCTAACTTACAGTAAAAAGCAAGCTGATGTTATACCTGACATTTTTTTAGTCCCTTCTTTATGACAGTCCTCGGAGGGCCGTGTGTTTCCCTCGCTACTGCATGACTAACTTTCATTGACAAATTTGGTTGCACGACCTTGGCATACCATTGTTGTCTTACAGTCTCACAAAGGATTGAATCCCTTTGCCAGTTCACACCACTTTCTGCACACCATGCGAACTGCACCCATGTAAGGCCAAAGGAAAAGGGAGGAAGACAAAGTGTGTCTTTCTGTATTAGCTAGTAACAAAAGGCAAAACAAAACATTGATCCACTTTTGTTGAGTGAGCTTCTTGAGGTTTGCAACCAACATCCGCTTTTCTGTGGAAAAATTAAAACCAAAAACCGATTATCGCTCACATGTAGACCTTAGCTCCATGGATCTTCCACAGCTGACTAGTTAATTAAATGTAGTAATGGGATCATAGATTAGTCCTTCCCCTCTAAGTATGCATTAATAAACCCGTTTTTCAGTGCAAGAAACATCTGCCCATGACTACTGTTATATTCCACAAGTACAGCATCCCACTCTATATCTATCTGACAGATTATAAGTTATTTGACCCAAGGGAGGGCAGATCATCAGTTTTCAGTTTTATGCCTGGTGTCCTGGATGAAATCTGAAGTTTAATACATGGTTTAGGCCTCTCCTCATTCATCTGCTCAGGGGCTGAAATGTCAGCTCTTCAGGGGCTTGGATCAGGAAGAACCTACTCTTTGCACGAAGTGTGGATTATGGCTGCTTCTCAGTGTTCCCTAATGAAAGCTTCTTGGGCTTGTAAACTAATGTAATTTCCAAAAAACAGATACTAGACACTAGATGTTTGTGTATTGTAAGTGTTATTAATGTTAAGAAGGGTACCTTTGACAAATCCTGGTCAAATTCATCTTTTTTTTTTTTTAAACTCAAGCACAGAGAATGAAACTCCGGAAAGCAATTTTTCTGATAAATGACATCTCCAGAACCGTTATCTTCTAAGTTGGACAGTGCAGCAAGAGAATGGCAGAGTTGTGGGAAAGAGCAGCAAGGCAGAGGGACACGACAAAAGTGTGAGCAGTGTGCAAGGCAGAGGGACACAGGGTGTGAGCTGTGTGCAATGCACAGAGACTCATGGTGTGAGCATCGGGTAGAGGAGAGAGGTATGGAGTTCAGGCAGAAGCACCAGACTCAGATGAACTCACTATCCATTTGAAATCTCTCCAGGGACACACATGTCCCCTGACTCTGACTGGAATGTTCTTACAGACATCCGAAGAGAGTTCCAGATTTGGGAGCAGTGTCTCACCTAGCATGGCAGAACCCCTTTGTTTTGATGGAAGACACAGGAGGCATTCTATCATTCCACATATTGAGTTTCAGATTCTGGTCATGGTGCTGAGCGCGAAGGGTAGAGAAACTGTGTCTTTCAGCGAGAGAAGACAGTGAAGCTAGAGGAGCACATCAGCTGTGCTTCATCCTAACTCCTGACTCTCCAGCTCTCAGACCCAGGGAGCTACGTTTCAAACCCCCTCACTCTCCCTTTGCTCTTGACATCTTCGTCACTGCAGTGCTGAGCTTGTGGCGAGGAAAGAAATCAGAATCGATCGCCTCTATTTCATCACAAGAACGTTCCACTTTACACTCAATACGTCCTGTTTTTGAAGCCCCTGCCCCACCCACACAAAACACCCATTACATTTTTCCTGACGAGGCTACCAACAAAATTAATTGGCTGATGGAATGGTCCTGCTCTCCCTCACCAAGGATCCTTGCCAATTTTAACTTCAGTTCTCCTTCCCGATGTAGCATCTTCCCTGGAGATCTCCCTGGATTCTTGGCTTTGTTTTATCTTTCCGTTTTCACCAACTCCAGCCTGTGCGTATTATTCCTTTGGGACACATCTTGTGTTCTCTTGGTGATGCTGTGTGTTAGTCTGTCTTCCTGGGTTAGGTTCTTTCTCATACACAGTAATATCTGTGACTACAAATAATATGGGAAGCTCCTGCTAGAAACCCCAAACTTACTTCTAATAACACAATTTAACACAATTTGTAGCAATTACAAATGTTGGAATTTATTTGGGGCTCCTTTCAGTGTCTTTATCAGGAAAAAAGACAGTTTCAGATTTAAAATACGCTACTTAACATTTCTATAAGTGTACCTTATGGGACATTTAATTATTTTCACATATATGACAGAGAAAATGAGAAATAAAGGCCCCCAAATGTAGCTGAAAATCTGCTAAACTTTCTCAATATTGTATCGTCCTCACATGATTTATCAGAAGTCAGACTGACTCATTTGTTCTGCAGATTTTCCATGATTAGACAATTAACTGAGTAACTGGTTCATTTTTCTCCATTGAGAAAGCAGAGCCCAGCCCAACCCCACCCCGTACTGCAGTTTGCGGCTGAGCTTGCTGATGGGCTTCAGATCTGATTCTGACTTCAGAATATGTGGAGAACAATGGATGTCACTGCCCTTTCATCCCAAGCAGTTGGCTGTCCCCTGTAGTGCTGTCTTCAAATGTTTCTCCTATCCAGCCTCTGCAGTCAAATGCTCCTGCTGGGAAATTCTCCAGTTGATAACTAGCAAACGAAATCCTGAGCTATCACAAAGGTCTTGTAAACTGAGATTGCTGACCAAGGAGGTTAAAATAAGCCCGTGGCAATGTCTATGCTCAGGTGGCCTGCATGAGACAGGGCTTGAGCCAATAAGAAGGACTTACATTTGACCTATACCTCACATTATGCTGGCATTGCTTTTAGAACACTTGCTATCTGGCAATGTCCCCACAGTTTACAAAAGTAAACACACTGTAATGTAGTTCCACTAAAGTGAAATTTCTTTGTCTGCATCTGACATTTCTATAAAGGTTTCCCTTAATAGATTAGGTAGGGTGAGCATCAAGGGTGCTAAGCAAGGAGGAGTGGCTGGAACCTCAGGGCAGGACCAGTAATCCTGCCCTGTGCTCCTTCTACGAGGGAACTTCAGCAGCAAACCAGGATGTCTCAAGGGTCTCTTGAAAGTGCTTCTAATGAAGACAGTCACTAATTCTTAGAGAAAAACTCTCTTCAATAGCATAATTTTAGCCTCAACAACTTACACTCCAGTAAAGCAACAAACTCTTGAGTGTTGGCTCGACATCAGCTGTGTAAGAGACATATCACATTGTCTCTTGCAGCTGCGTGAAGTTACTCAGAAATTCCCGAAATTGCAGAATGGAAGGGGATGCGGGGACTGAAAAGGGTGTGTGAGAGTCTTCACTCTTCTCCCTCATCTAGAACATCTAGAATGCAAGGACAACGCAAAACAAAGCTCTCTGTAGACCTAGAGTAACCACCATGGATCATAGGAAGTCAGGGAGAGGCTACGGGTCCAACATGGGTGCAGGTCACCATGCAAGCCCAGCACTGTGCAATACAGGGGAGAAGAGAAAAGCAAACCTTGGTAATACTCAACCAAGTGATCTGGGTGGTTTTTGCTGTGTTTGCAAGGCTACACTTAAAGATTGCCCTGTTGCTCCTTAGCAGCTTCTCTTTCTATTCACACCAACCCCACCTGGATAAAATAACATGGGAAACTACTGCCTGCCACCATTCCACTTCCATGTGGACATTTGCTGCCTGCGGTCCAAGAGACCTTGAGGGTGCAGACCTGAGAGTCCCAGTTGCTTATCCCAGAAGGAAGCAGAATAGGCTAGATGGACCCCTTAACACTCATAAGAGGAGCTGAGAAAGGACTGATTCTCATAAGAGGATCTGGGTCCCTTACATGTGGACATGAAGGGGACACTCCAAGTATCCGGGACACTGAGGCCAGCATGACTTGTTTTCCAGATTTATCTTTGTTTCATGACAAAGCACACTAGATGCCTAACAGGTCTAAGCACAAACAAGAAAATAATATTCTGAGGCAGGTGACTCTTCTGAGCCTAATGAGTGTCATGTGGATGTGACAGGCACCTTCTGGAAGCTGTAGAATAATCCACATGACTCTTTCTGCTTTCAATAAAAAATAGACACGGTGATCCAAGGGACAGAACTTACTTCCAAGAATACCCTGAAAGGATGTTACTAAAATAATGTTCCGTTTGAAGCTGACTTTCTGAACTTCCTACTGATACAATGAGACAAAGTACCTTTTTGAGACACAAGAATGTCCTACAGACAAATGAGAGGATGCTCCGGCCAAAAAGCAACACTGAAGAAAGGCTTTAGATCAGCAAAGCCAGCATTTCAGTTGCTGTGTGTGGATTATAGTAATCAGTGTTCTAAAAAACTCAATGACCAGCGTATCTGAACAAATGTAAAATCTGCTTTTACAACTGTACAAAAGTGGGGGGCAGAGGGTAGCTCTGCTAAGCTCCAGTGAGGACCTCAATGAGATCAAGGACTCGTTTACCTAACACTGTGCCTATTCCGTTGAACTTGGGCAGATGAAGCCACTAGGGAGGGACATATGCATTTTTCATTCGCTGCAATTATTAATTCAATGAAATATGAATTAATTTCAAATGAATAAATTATTATCCCAAATAGAAATCTTTTTTCCCCCTAATTAATCGCTATTCGGTAAGACACCCAGTTCATTAGACACATCTTATCACTGTCTGTGCAGCCACCAGACAAGGCAAAGACCCTGGGGTTAGAAAGTTGACATGGGACTGCATACAAAGAGCTTTGAATCTTCGTGAGAAATGGACTTGATTATATGTCTTTCTCATTTTTCAGAGTCATCCATCACCTCGATGAATGTTTTATCTTTCATCTACAATTATTTACTGGATTCTCAAAGCATTTTAATACTATTGGAACACACACAAATATTCTCTTTTAGAAAGGCAAACCAGAAACACTCATAACACTACAGGAAACACAGACACATTCTCTTAGAAAAACAAATCAGAAAAACCTATGACACTCCTTCCCGAGAATTCTCCCTCCAGGATAAATGTGCTGGTCTGGACTACTGCAGCTCCTGCCCTTCTTTTCCCCTCATACATGACCTTGATGGATACCATGGAGATTTCACATGTTACTGCTATATCTGGGAGCTTGATCTTTGCCTCACTTAAGACACAAAATACATTTCATAACCTGATGCCTCTAAATGTTCTCTAGCAGAAAATGCCATTCTGCAATTCTGTTGTTTCTAACTCTGAAAGTATTCTCCACATGGATCCTTTATCATTTTTGCTATTTACGCTACCTAGCGGGCACACGGGGATGGGGTACTCTAATAGATAATTATCTAGAGGTTGACTACAATACCCCACAGCTCCCACCAATGCCCCAACACAGGAAGGATTCACATAAGTTCAAGGTACAATTCAGAGCATGGCAAGATTAAATTCCTCTTTGTGGTGAGGACTGGTAAGTTCCCACAAAACTCGCTGGAGTGTATTGTACAAGTGGTTGTGTTGACCATGAGGCAAGCACACAGACTAGAAACAACTCTGGGGAGATTCTCTCTCCTAGAGGGCATGTTACACCCCAGCATGCATGCATGGTGTACCTGCCAAGCATGACACAGTCAAATTCACCCAAGAGTGTCTCTGAAGCTTCATTACAAAGCACGGCTTGTAAATACATGCTGTACACTGAGCTGAAGTTTCCAGATCCAGGATTTGACTCTATGGTCCAGACCTCACAGAAAAAAATCATGGACTGGTTTTCTGCATGATCAACCCATCCTTAGGCATCTAAGAGTCATAAGCGCAGGGATATTGTTCCTGGGCACACCCCTTGGTGATTGCCCGTCAGAAATCTGCCAAAATCCAGAGAAAAAGAGAAACATTCAAGCAGAAACCAACGAGATCCAGAGGATCCTAAGGAATGAAGAGAAAAAAATGTATTCCACTGCTTTGGGAAGTCTGGAGGAAAGTGATAAATGTTCAGACATGTGTGAACTATAAAAATTATTCCAAGACATAAACAATTTGAATTGATTTATAATCAGCAACAGGATTAAAGCAATGATCATTGCCTAACAAAGTAAAACAAGGCTAGAGGTGTTCAAGGTCAAATCCCCTCAGACATTTAAATGAAATCAAAGAATAAAAGCTCTGTAAAATAGGTAAGTAATTCTACAAAGCGTATTCTGTGGTTCCAAATTGAAAACCCAACACACACACACACACACACACACACACACACACACACACACACACACAAGGAAATGGTAGACCAATTCCCTCTAGGATCTGGAATGCAAAATTTATGAGTAAAGTTCTCACCAAGCAAATTCATCAGAACACATAAGAGATTATATGCTATGATCAAGTGAGTATCATTCCAGAGACAAAAAAAGGAATTCAGGCTGTGTGAATCTAATAAATTCAAAATAGAATAATGAAACCAAATGGCATGATCATCTGAATCGATGCAAAAGTTATTTGACAGAGTTCAGTGTCCTTTCTTGATAAAAGACCTTAGACACTCTGAGAACATTCTTTCCTAACCTGCTTGTCTATGGCTGATATAAACTCTCTGGCCAAAAGCAACGTGAGGAGAAAAGTGTATATTTTACTGGCAGGATACAGCCTATCATTCAGGGAAGCAAGAGAGACGCTGAAGGTGGGAGATTGAAGCAGAAACCAAGAAGAAACACCATTTCCTGGATGCTCCCCATTGCTTACTCAACTACCTTTCTTACACAGCCCAGACCCACCTGCCCAGGGCTAGCACCACATAGAGTAAGATGGGCCCTCATAAGTCAATTAACAATCTAAAAAAATATCCCCATAGACATTCCCAGAGGCCAATCTGATGAATGTAATTCTTTCAATGAAGTTCCCTCATCCCAGGCATATCAAATTGACAACGAAAGTTGACTATGGCCTCCAAAGTCATTAAATTTATAAACAAAAACTTGTGGACAAGAGACTAGGTAGTTCTCAAATGAAGTGCCAATAGTCTACAAATACACAGAAGTGTTGAACCTCCTCTAGCCATCGGAGGAAATGCAAATCGAGACTACACTGAGATTCCACTTCTGCCTAGACAGAACGGCTATTAGCAAGGAAACTACCACAGATGACGGTGAGAAAGGGAGATACTGGGGAAAGGGGGATGTGCACAGCCCATGACAGCATGCACAAGGCCACACAAACTCAGGCCAGAGAGGGAAGGCGACACAAAGTCCCATGAACAGGCGCAAATGGCAACTGACAGCATCTGGAAGGGGGATGGCCAGCTTTCTTTCTTTTTTTTTATTATATATTTTCTTAATTTATATTTCAAATGCTATCCCAAAAGTTCCCTATATCCTCCCCCGCCCTGCTCCCCTACCCGCCCACTCCCACTTCTTAGCCCTGGTACTGGGGCATATAAAGTTTGCAAGACCAAGGGGCCTCTCTTCCCAATGATGGCCGACTAGGCCATCTTCTGCTACATATGCAGCTAGAGACATGAGCTCTGGGGTACTGGTTAGTTCATATTGTTGTTCCACCTATAGGGATGGAGACCCTTTCAGCTCCTTGGGTACTTTCTCTAGCTCCTCCATTGGGAACCCTGTGTTCCATCCTATAGATGACTATGAGCATCCACTTTTGTATGGCCAGCTTTCTATTAGGGCAGAGTCCCTGGCAAGTCCACTGGGCTCCAGATTCAGGATATATATATATATATATATATATATATATATATATATATATATGGCACAAGTTGGGTGCATAAAAAGAAGAGCAGATTTTTTAAGTTTTAAAGGGTGAATATGATCAAAACACATTGTATAATATTCTCAAATAACTAAAAAAAAGAATTCTTTAAAATATGTCAAAATTAAACAAAAAGAGACATAAAGAAAAAAAAAAGAAACCTCCCCAAAGTGAAATTACAAGTATGTCAGGATCCAGCCCCACCACAATATGTATGCATATGTACCTGAAGTAAACTTCGTCAAGTGTAATAGGGATTTCCATATACCCCTGTTTACTACAGAGCTGTTTATGACTGAGGCCAAAAGCCAAATATCAGCCCAGGCAGCTGTGATGGCTATTCTTGGTTACCAGCTCAACTACATCTGGAATTAACTAAAACTCAAATTAGCCACAACTGTGAGGGATCTTGCTGAAGTCACTTGTCATAGGAAGTCCCACGTCAGAGATGGATCTTTGAGGTGGGAAGATCCACCTCTAATCCCAGTCAATCCTTCTGCTGGAAGCAGACATAAAAGACATGGACAAAGGAAGGTTGCTCTCTCTGTGCTTCCTCCTGCTAGCAAGTCCATTCCTTCATTGACATAAGAACCTAACTCTTCAGGATTCCTGGGTAGACTGAAGTCCAGCTGAGACTACTGGATTCTTGGACCTTCCAGTATTAGACAGCATTTTCAGACTACCTGGACCTCTGAACCAGAATCTGTAAGCCATTTTAATAAATCTCCCAGTGTGTGTGTGTGTGTGTGTGTGTGTGTGTGTGTGTGTGTGTGTGTGTGTGTGTGTGTGTGTGTGTGTGTGTGTGTGTGTGTGTGTGTGTGTGTGTGTGTGTGTGTGTGTGTGTGTGTGTGTGTGTGTGTGTGTGTGTGTGTGTGTGTGTGTGTGTGTGTGTGTGTGTGTGTGTGTGTGTGTGTGTGTGTGTGTGT
>LR750550.1:307867-386991 GCA_902729485.2 Mus minutoides | reverse complement strand
GTGTATGTGTGTGTGTGTGTATGTATGTGTGTATGTGTGTGTATGTATGTGTATGTATGTGTGTGTATGTGTGTATGTGTGTGTGTGTGTATGTATGTGTGTGTATGTATGTGTGTGTATGTATATATTCTGTAGGTTCTGCTTTTTTAGAGAACCTAAGCATCCTTCAACACATAAATGGAGTCACTGAACCCATAAGGAAGGAGGAAATGATGTTATTTCAGAAAAATAAATAGAACTGGAGATCACCCCTATTAACTGAAATGAGCCAGACTCAAGGAGACAAATGTGTCTTATATGTACGCATGATCTCAGTCAAAAAAGTAGAAAAAAGACAATTTGCGGAGATGCAGGAGGTGCCAGACACATTACTACATATCTTCATGAAAATTTCATAATGAAATCTATTATTCATATAGAATATATATGTGAATAAAATCATGGAAAGGTTAAATATCTGTTTTTAAAATGCCTGCATCCCATTATTATGATTAAAACAAATAATATACTCAGGTCTAATTTCATTAAAAGAAAAAAATTACTATGAACATAGATAGCTAGGCCCTTCAGTGCCAGCCCAGCCCAGCCCAGCCCAGCCCAGCTTTAAATCAGCAGTACCCTTTCTTGGGAGGTTTATAGTTATGTCTCCTTCCCTTTTAATGGTTTTCCCCACATTCACACTGCTACAGTTCCTAGTTGCTTTCTTCCTGCCCATTCTTCTGATTCCGCACCTGGGAACCTGGGAACACCGTGAGAGGCTGTGCTCCCCCAGCTCCATGGCCTCTGCATGAGGAAGAAAGCCTGGAAAAGGTCAGGGCTGCAATAGCCCCAGGCCGTGCAGCAGGCTGTGCCCAGGTGCCTGAGGTCTGAGCTCCTTTGAGGGTTGCAGGGAATAGGAAGAGAGGCTCTGATCCCTTGGGCATGGCAGGGAATCGGTGGGAGAAAGAACAACCCAGTGAAAGAAAAGAAACATTTCTCAACAAATGATGGCTCTTTTTCTGTACCCGAAGGAATAGGACACCCACGTGACATGGAGTCCAGGGACATCCAGTAACTGAAGTTATCAAAGACCGGGCAGGTCACCTGAACAAAGGAAAGCCAGAGCAGGCGCTTACGATTCCCTCTGAATTATAAATGTGAGCCCTGGTGGTTAATCAAATCAGCATTAATTATTAAAGAACATTATTCAAAATGAGACTTAAAAAAAAGGAATCTATGTTAACTTACTCTCCTCATCCAGTTACACAATCCACAAGTGTTAGGCTCATAGGGAGACCCCCTAAGGATATCCTACACAAGCCCCTAAACCCCTAAAACAACCTTTGTGCACCCCACCCCAAGCCCATGCACTCCATCAGCTTTCAAAGTAAACACTGTTACCTCTGGTGAACAAAGAGACGATTCCCTACTGTTTTAACGAGGGAGGGGGCACAAGTCCACGACTACACAGAGATGGTGTCCCTTTCTTACTGGGATACCTGTGTGCTTCCAAACAGGAACACTTTAGCTTACTACCAAACAGGCTTCAAATGGAAATGTGTAAGCTATCCAAACTGACAGTTCCAAAGATGAGTAACACAGCAGGGTTTGGATGCTCCTGTTGGGGGTTGGAACCTAAAGAACCTGATCCCACCCCACCCTTGTCCCTGCACACTCCAGTAATCTAGTGACCTCAAACCAGGGATCATCAGAGACCAGAGCAAACCTGTGAGACATATTTAGGGCAGATGCCAAAAGCAGCAATTTGACAGCTGAGGATTAGGAGAGCTTGGAGAAAGTGCCCAGTATTTGGGATCCCAGGGATTATTTGAAGTTGGAATGGGTCAGAACAAAAGGATTTCCTGGAGCAAGTGTTCTGAATAATTTGGTGACTACAAAAAGAATGGGAGGAGTTTACAGGGGGCAGGGGGAGGGCTGCTGCGGACTTACAACTTCTGACCCCGCCTGGAAGGTTAACTCTGAGAGTGGGACAGGCAGATAGCTCAGTGGACAAAAGTACTTGCTGCACAACATTCCTGTAAATCCAGGCAGACTGGGTTGGTAAAGTGGTTCAATGGTTAGAACTCTCGCTTCTCCCACAGTGACCCACACTCCGGTTTCTTCGCTCAAGATGGGTGGATAACAATCACCTACTTGAGCTCACCTGGGGAGCCTCTGACCTCCTTGGACACCTGCACTAGTTAGCACACACCCATACACACATACATAATTAAAAAATTTAAAGATCTTTAAAAATCAAGGAAGTGTGGAAGCCACTGAAATCCTAACATCCAGGAGGTCAAGATGGGGATCCCTGGGTGACCCTGACTGGCTAGACTAGATAGAATCGGTGAACTCTGGGTTCTGGGAGAGAGTCCACCTCAGTAACGAAAGTGGAGATCAATGGATACCAACCTTGGGTATCCCCACACAGGCTCACATACATGCACAAACACAGGCACATGTTAAACTTTACTTCTGTGTGAGCCTGTTGTGACAGTGGACTCATGGGTAGCCTGCAGGTACAAATTTCTCAGGTGTTAAAGATAATGGAGTAGCAGGCCAGAAAGTCAACTGCCAGGAGGGAGTCACACCATATATGCTTGCACGTGTGCACACACACATGATGTGTGTGCTAAAAAGAATGATGTAAGAAGGGCAAAGAAGTGGAAGGTAGTTAAAGGGAATAGAGAGAGGGCAAAGGAAGGAGAGGACACTGCCAGCCACAGAGCATCATCATCAGGGACTGTACATTTCCTAGTTAACACAGGGGCACACACTTCAGCCCTGCCACATTTGTTTCAGGATAGCGAGACATCTTGCTTCCTCACCGTCCTAGTGTCTTGACTTTTTCTTGGCATTGTATCTGTTTGTTGTTCCGAATTCTGTCCTCAGATCTCTATAAATAGCCCCAGGTTGTGCCATCTGGTGAGTGCAGAGTCTGTTCCCTGGTGTGTGTGTGTCCTCATCCCTGTTACAGTGCTTTCAGTTAGGATAAAACCCTGTACCATCAGAGATCTCTCTGAATGTCAAGTGCACATCCCGCCCCAGTCCACTGAGTGTTGGTTTCACATAAGTGTTAAACTTTACTTTTGTGTGAGCCTGTTGTGACAGCAGACTCTTGGGTAGCCTGCAGGTACCAATTTCCCAGGTGTTAAACATAATGGAGTAACAGGCCAGAAAGTCAACTGCCAGGAGGGAGTCACACCAGAGACACATGCTGCCAGGGCATCATAGAGGTCGCAGCAAGCGATGTTCTGTCCTTGGCATACCTGCCAAGATAGAGCGCTGGAAAGCCAAGGAGAAAGCTAAGAATATCTTCTAAAGAAGGCAGGCATGTTAGTGCTGCTGTGGTGCCTACACCCCTGACAGGTAAGAGCTTGCTTTCACAGAAATGGTTTGGGCATGCATGCACTGTAGGCCCAGGAAGGCTAGCAAAACCACTTCCCATGCAGAGGCTACTCAGCCACTCACTACAGATCAATGCAGACACCCAAACTGTTGTGAATGCTTGCAATGATACACGTGAAATGGGTCCTTAAAGGGGGAATCTATAGGGAATTATAAGCATGGAATTCTGTGATCGATTAAGCAAACACCTGCAAGCTAGAGATCAGGGTACCTGATGAACAAAGTGTGTGCTTACCCAACACAATGCACTCTGAACAAAAGAAAACTGGGAGACGGGTACTGGGAAATTTTTACCACATTGAAGTTGACTCTGAACTTGACCTGTGTCTTATCAATTAGACTTGAATATCTTGTGAAACGCCTGGTTTGCTAAGGCTGAAGACTGTATTCCTTTAAGTACGGGAGGGTTTTTAGTGACATAGTTCCGAGTCCTGGTTTGCACATGCTAACTGTGCGAAGCTGCCTTTGCAGAAGTTTGTCTTGGAAAGCTGTGTTGCTTGCTGAAAGCCAGGAGCCGCTTTGTCAAAGGCAGTGGGGTTTGTAGGCACCAGCCTCTTGGTAATTATCTCGCCATCTGTGGCCTCACAGGGCTTTGTGACTTCATCCAAATTCAACAACTTGACCTTATTTGTCAGCAAGCAGACAAGAGCAGGGTCTGCTGAAAGTAAGATTCAAGCCCCGAGGTTCATCAGCACTTCGGAACTCAAACTCTGGCATTTCTCAGCTTCTCGTGGGGATGGAAGAAAAATGCTAGAGGGAGCATTGACAGCAGACTCTGGGGCTCGGTGACCACTAGAGGCAGACATAAAACAGAATGTCCACAGCTTATCCAGCACACCCATTAATGAGATGCTTTCACCAAAGTTCAAACACAGTAGGTGGAGTGAGAAACTGGAACTAATATGCAAAGTATACTACGAGAGTATTAATATGTGAATTGTATTTTGAGGTGACTAGCATGCAAATCGTATTGCCAAGTTATCAAATCCATTCTTCCAACTTCATAAAAACTGCTACCCTGAACACAGCAGTCCTCTGGCTGCATCTGAATATTGCCCTCTCTCCCCACCTCAAATCCAATACGAATAGGAAGTATCCCTCACATTCTCTCTGGAAGCTTCCTGCTTTAAATCACATGGGGGAATACCTTAAGCTAGCTGCTTTTTTGAAATGTACTTATTTACAAAACTAAATAAATAAAAGTCAAATTTGGTGAATTAACAAATCCTGTGATGGGTCCTCCAGACAACAGCAGTTTTCTACAGACTCAGCATCTGAGGAGAAGCTTCTGGGATCCAAATCCCAAAGCTCGCGACATATGCTTCCAAAGAAAAGAAAGAAGTATCTGCCTTGTGACTAGGAACCTAAAAGGGCAGGGACAGCTGCCACTGCCATCCAAGGGTGGTCACCCATGTCTGCACTTTTGAGAGCAGCAATCTGTAATTAATTCTGCACTCACCAGCTGGCCTCTGCAGTTCCCCCCCCCCAGCCCCCCTCTTGGAGATGCAGTGTGGAGAGACAAGGGGCCCCATCTGTTGCCAGGCTTATGTAAAGAAATGGTATTGTTTGCTCAGGCAAGACACCCAGAAAGTGCGTGGAAGGGTAACGTAATTAAATTTCTCAATAACGTAAGTTTAGGTACAATGCATTTGATCAAAGAGTCCTGAGTACACAGACTTTATTTTTAGGATTATCGTTAAAACCTCCTTACTAAGTTAATCATCTGAGGTGCACATGACCCAGCTCCACAGCTGTGTGCTCCATAGGTGCTCCTCAAGCCCACCCAGGATGAAGACAAGGTTGCAGAATTGGTTGCAGAATGTCTCCTTCAGAGGCTTGTTTCCTGTGATTTTGCTTGCTAAAAAGTTTGGTGATGTCCAAGACAGTATAGTTGGCATAACTGGGTTTGAGGGCTTGTTTCAAGAGTATAGAAGCAGCTGAGTGGAAAAGTCATCACAACATGGGTTCCTGGCTCCTGGTGAGATCCAGAAAGCCCAGTCAGAGCACAGTGACTCATGAATGTGCATGCATATGCCCTGACTGACTGACTTACATGCCCAGAAGCCATGATTTGGACAAGAAGCTGGCCAAAAGCTGTAGGGCAGTCATTGGGACATAGCTGGAGTCCAGAGCCTAGTGGCTAGATCTGCATCTTAGATCACAATCAAATAGAGTGTCAAGCCATGGGTGCTCAGGTGTCAGGATGGAAATATCTTCATCAAAGGAAATTATGAGCATGGTTATGAGGTGCAAGGTCGGAGGACAGAGAGAATGGACCTCACCATTCTTCGGTCCATTTCCACTTAACAGGAGAAATGCCTACACCAAGTCAAAAAATCTGTTCAGAGCTCATCCATCCAAGGAATTCACTGCCACCCTGCTGTGGTGTGGAGGTGAACTGCTCCTTATCTTACACTGGGCTGACGCAACAGAACAGAGAGGAGATTCTAGCCTCCGTTGGTGAGTCAGAGAACTCAGGGCAAGCACTGAGCTTGCTCACAGACCTTTGTTTATTTCTCAGTGTGTTGGCCGAAGCTTTTGTTCAAGTTCACACACATTCTTCTACTCTTAACTCTCTGTTCCATGAAGAGCACCCTGGTCACCCTCTCTACCGGGCATAGCCACTCTAACCACAAAAGTCTCCACTGCGCTATAGCATAGTGCATGCATCCTGGATTCAGTTCACGCAGTAGCTCCTATGTGTCTTTATGAACTGAATTGGTTAGGAGCTTTGCGTGATGTGGGATTGAATCCTGTTTTCCATCCTAAAATTTCTGTGTTGAAGCCTACAACTCATCCTTACTTGGAGGAGGGAACACTGCAGCTGTTTTATTTAAGGTGTCATTATTAATGAGGTCTAGATCCAGCAAGTCTGTCTCCATTATGGTTGGGAGATGTATCCAGCAAGGATATAACGCAAGGATGGAGACTGAGTTCTGCAAATCAAGGATTCCAAGATAATCAGCTGATCTCAAGGAGCCAGAACATGGCTAGATGGATTCTTGTCACTATAGGCAGTAGAAGCCAAGAGTGCCCACACCTTCAGCTTGGCCATAATACCCAGAGCTGTGACATCACACATGTGGCTTGTTGAAACCTCTCAGGCTGTGGAGCTCTGTCACAGTGTCCCAAGGAAATGCACAGAGTCATAAAACCTAGACTCTGGCATCTCTAGGAATTATGCCATTTGCAAACTGGATGCTTTTCTAAACTACACTTTAAAATCCATATATGGGCAGGAATTAATTAATTTAGGAAGTGAGAATGAGCAGACATGTTGGAGCTACACGTTGATGTAGGATGTTGTAACATCATTCACAGGAGTCTATGCTTTCAGAAAAGGGAGGGACTTGGGGATATACAACATAATCAGCCAGTCCTGGCCTGCATCACAGCCTCTTAAAAATCTCGCCATTCTATCTAGGTATGATGGTGCATGCCTTTAATGCCAGCATTTGAGAGGCAGAGCAGGTGATCTCTGTGAGTTTGAGGCTAGCCCGGTCTACACAGTGAGTTCCAGGACAGCAGAGTTACATAGTGAGACCCTATCTCTAAGAAAAAAGAAAATGTTTGCCTATTCTAGAATATCAGGACATTGTTAAAATACTGAATGTGCTTAGGTCTTATCTCTTCACTTCAATTTGCTTTTATATTTGGAAAGTAATTAATAACTATTACACTAGAAACAAACTACTGAGAAGAAAGATCAAGAAAATGCAAAGTAAAAAGATTCCTTGTGTCTTTAGTGACTGTTTACACAGATCTAAGTAAATCTGAGACCTTTTGTAATGTAATAAATGCAAATTTAGAACAAAGTATAAAATATGCATAATAATAGGAACATCTCTGAGATGTGTAAAGTTCACACTTATTTTCCTAATTATTTTCCCATTTAAATTCAGCCCAGAGAAAGGAAAAGCCATTGTATTTACAAAACAGATCATTAACTATAATTACATTTATAAGGAAAACGACTTAGGTTCCACATGCCAGGTCCAAGGGCGTATTGTCAGGCACACCACAGAAGGCAGTTTTCAGTGTGAGTACTACTGTCTTCTTGCCAGCTGCACAGAAGGTGAGGGGGTTAAGTATTAAGTAGCAAGCAGACACCTAAGATGTTTGTATTACAGGCAATTATGTCTGCAGCCGAAGGGACCAAGAAACAAGACTTGTGTAGCAGATAACTGTGTTGCAAATAGAAATTGGTAGATAATTAAAAGAAGTTGAAATCCAATTTAAAAGTTCCAATCATTTGCTCTGCTTGTCTCCCAACATAAATTTCTAAAAAGAAACGTCAATAAAGTACTAAGTCTACGTAGCAGCCATACAAATGAGCTATGTCCTTCCTTTCTGTGTCTCTCAGAAACCATCTCCCTGTTCTGGTCGCAAAAGTCTCCCTTCTGTGTCTCTGACATTGATGTCCTGTCCTCTGCACTCCCCAGAGCAGATGTTCACCCACCGGCTGGACCCCAACTGCCTTACTGTTTCACTGGGAAGGAATCTGTTCCTTCCCAGTTAGACTGAGATACAGAGGACCAATCAACATGTGTCTATCTCTCAGCGTGATAGCTCTCTGGATACTTTTGACAGGAAGGATTAAAGTAGAAAACAGAGGAAGCCAAATAAGGAATTGGGGAGCAAGAGAGAGAGAGAAAGAAGAGTAGAGCAGAGAGGGAGGGTGGAGGAAGGGCGAAAATACAGAAAAATCTATGTGTTACATGGAAAATGTAACCAAGGTCAGCTCCCAACTGGCTGACAGCAGAGGGCAGAGAGTCAGACATCTCTGCTGCAGATCACCACTGGGAGAGAGAACACAGTAGGTGGTCCCCAATGACCACTGTCATGGCCTTGCTCCTGATACTGAATGCAGGTTTTTTCCTCCATGAATGGGAGACGATGTCTCTTCTATGCTTTCAAATTGTATGTAATCGTACTGCAGAGAGTTAAACGTTTATTGATTTAAATATACCCAAGACAGAAGAGAACTTAAATCTCCATCACTGTTAAATGAATTGTGAAAACGTTTCAGATTGTCAATGGATTTTACTAGCTAATTTTCTCTCTGACAAATACCAATTGTGATCAATATGCCCTAATTTTCTAATTCAGAAAGAAAAAAAATCTACCTTTTCCTCCAAATGAGAAGTTTTTTCTGACAAGTTCTTAAAATATAAGAAACTCCAGGTTCACAATGGAGACCTCAAAAACAATCTCTAAAATCCAAATAAGGAAGGGCACGATGATTCCTTTACATTTTGTCCTGGAATTTAAATGAGATTTCTTTCATGTAAAGTGACCCACAGTGAGAGGGTGATTGCCACTCATCCGTACCTGGGATACTGTGACATGTGTCGATACATCACATGCATCATTTGACTCTCACCATAGCTGAAGCAGCTCAGACTGACCTCTAGACACCAGACCATCTTCACACAATAGGAAGTGACTTGTTCAGGCCACACACAAAGCAGAAATGGACCAAAAGCAGGTGACAACAAGGCCAATCCAGAGAGTAAATCCTGGAAACTAATTTTAAGTGTTTTATGAAGGTCTTCTACATAAATACAGCATTGACTTCATTTCTACGCCTCCCCCTTCTCCATTAATTTTTCCCTGTCTGCCCAACACTGTCTCAAGTGCATAACCTGTTCTTCATTGTTCAACATATGTATAATATGATATATATATAGGTATGTATAACCTACTGAGTCTGCTTACATGTATGTACATGTGTTTAGACACTGACCACTTGAGATCAAATCACCTATAAGGAGCGTCCCTGAAGAAGACATTCTCCCTCTCAGCAGCCAGTGATAGCCAGTAGCCCTTCATCTAGGGATGAAGCCTTATCAGAGTCCCCTCATCTGCATTGGCATGTCCAACAGGGTCACTGTTCAGGTTTTGTTTGGTTGACTATATTCATCTTTCATGAGCATTTAGTTAGTGACAAGCACTGGAAGGGAGAATCAGGTGGATGCTAGGAGCTCATGGGGCTAAACTGCATGTCCCTGGCTCAGCGGGAGACCCTGTCCCAAGGATACAAGGCAGAGGGTAATGCAGAGGGTGCAGAAGTCCTCCTCTGAAGCCCTGTGTGCACACAACTTTGTGCCTCATGTTTTCGGGTTTTTTTTTTTGTCACTGTCTCCACAATTCTCTCTTAGCCTCTTGCTTCCCTAGCCCTGGCATGTCCAGTCTGTTCTGAACTCTCCCTCTGGTTGTTCTTTCTCTCGTATCTCCAACCTCAGCCATATCACAGGGGGCAGAGATTTTATAACCCTACACTATCAGACCTGGTGTACAACTTTCTTAAAATATGACTCTCAAAGTATATTACGCCTTATATAGAAACAAAACAAAAACCTAGGTCAGTCCCCACACAAAACTAGTAAAAGGAATGAAGTCAATAAAAATGTGAGTTCTGAAAGAACAATGACTGTTTATACAATGATTGTTTCTTTTCTTAAGGCAAACAGAAGCCAGACCCCAGGTCCCCCAGTGCTTTTATTCTGGACCTTAGAGAGTCCTACTGTTCTGTAACATCCATTCTTAAGGCAGATTTTGTGAACTCTGACAGCAGTACTTAGACTTGGCTATATATGAGGCTTCCCTTGAAATGTGTATTCTACATGTTGCTTATCTTAGCCTCTTTCCCCCCTTTCATGTGGTTCAGATTTATATGTGAGGTACACTTGAGCAACTCATGTATGTGTGCCTTCAATTTTACAATTGTAGAGAACTACTGGGAAATATGATTAACATGGAAGACAAGAGTCATCCATACAGGGACCAGAGAGGGAGAAGAGAGAGGCAGAAGCAGAGTGGAGAGGAAAAGAGGAAAAGGCAGAAGCGGGGTGTGTGCGCTGGTGTGTGTGTGTGTGTGTGTGTGTGTGTGTGTGTGTATGCATGTGTGTGTATGTGTGTGTGTGTGTATGTGTGTGTGTGCATGTGTATGCATGTGTGTGTATGTGTGTGTATGTGTGTATGTGTGTGTACGTGTGTGCGTGTGTGTATGCATGTGTGTGTATGTGTGTATGTGTGTATACATGTGTGTACATGTGTGTGTGTACATGTGTGTACATGTGTGTGTATGCATGTGTGTGTATGTGTGTGTGTTTGTGTGTGTATGTGTGTACATGTGTGTGTACATGTGTGTGTGTGTGTGTGTGTGTGTGTGTGTGTGTGTAGACAGATGCAGAGGGGCAGGGAGGGGAGGAGAGAGAAACAGAGCAGAGTTGGAGACTGATTTCTACACCACAGAGGAATTGCCCTCCTCTTATGCTTTTATGGAGCAGGTTCACTCCACAGAGTGCTGGCTTCTCCACACCACCAGTACTTGCTACAAACTGCTGCTGGCCTCTGCCTTGCTGACTAAGATTCCCTATGCTTACCTGCGTGGAATCTGGGCTTCCAGCATTTATCAGAATGACAGTGGGGGACATGGACTTAAGACATCCATTGCCTCAGTTTCCTGAAGTATGAACATGTCTAAACAGAAGGAGGCTCTGCTATGTTTTGCTTTCTGTTTGAAACACTTCCTTCCCATTGTTCACAAATGCTTGGAACTAGGAGATTCTCATTCATTCTCTCTCTCTCTCTCTCTCTCTCTCTCTCTCTCTCTATCTATCTATCTCTCTCTCTCTCTGGCATTGATTTTAAGGCACATTACAAATTGTGTATGTATTCCTTGCCCCTTGCCCTAACAGAGATTTTTAATTCTAGAGGATAATAGCTGAATTCTTAAACCATCTGAAATTCAGACAATTAAATACACTGCCATCCAGGTCTGCTTCCAGGTCGTATTGGGCATCAACATGGCAGCCTCTGCCCCACACCAGCGAAGTAACAAACCCCCGAAGGAGCTGTGACCTCAAGGGCTTTGGCACGGGCTCCTTTTAAAGAGCCTGCGCTCACTTTTTCCTTTGTTTGACTTTATCCCTTTCACAAGCAGCAATTATCTACGTGGAAGGCAGGGATGACTGTCTAAGCCACACAGCACATGTAAGTGGAAGCTGTAATTTAGGAGTAAGACATGCTTCTCTGTTCATGGAGGAAAACGCTGTGAGCAGGGCAGTTGAAAGATCCTGGGATTTCCCTGTTGAAGACCTTGAACTGTTCCCATCTCCAGAGAAAGGGATATGTACTGAGATGCCATCTAAATTCAGAATCTCAGACATCCAGGGAAGTATCTTTCTTTTTGTTGGTTCCTTGAGGACACACTACATAGAGGATATGATCGTTTTTCTCTTTATTTGGAATTAAGGTAAAATTTACATTTACTAATAATCTATAAAAACAAACAAACAAACAACAAACAAAAACCACAGTTTAATACAATCTTCCGAACCCAACTCTACCCAACCCACTTGTCCAATGTCAACTCCAGAGTAAGCATGAAACAAGGCATAACCATTTCTCTACATGAAAGACACCTTCTTTCCACACCTCTCTGATATAAACCTTTCCAGGAAAAACCTCACCCACTTCTGATTGGGGCTTTAACAATTCTAGTATATTTTCACTGAATATGTTCCATTTTGAAACATCATTAATTTTTTGTGATTCTCCAAGACAAATGTGTGTGTGTAAATATTGGCTTCTCAGCGGGGCTGTGAGGCACTGACCTCCGATGTCTACGGACTGTCTGTGTGTTCTGTATGTGTTATGCTCTGTGGCTCACTGCTAAGAGTCCACGTGTTCCCTCATCAGGATGGGTCTTTGACATTTTACATTTGTACTATTAGTATTTTGAAAGCATCAGCTGCAGGTGACATGTCTTCCTGATAAATTACCTCCATTGGCCCCAAACTTCAACTTTTTCAGTGTTAATTCGTTTAGTATGTTCATTTCTAGGGTGCTGCTCTCCCTGGCTGGGTACACTCCATGTAGAATTTTTTATACCTCTCTACCAAGAAGCAAAGATAGACCTGGAAGGAGAGACATGATGCATACCACATCACAGACAAAGCCCTCAATGTCCAGAAGCAGTAAAAGAGAAATATCTTCTGGCATATGCCCAAGAACAGAGTCATTCGGACAGGAATGAGCCACAGCCCGTGCAACAGTCCTCTACAGTTTCAGTTATGAGCACTGTATCCTCACACTGGAAAAAATAAACCACAATGTTCAGAGGTGGCAGATGCTGTTCATAAAATTCTATCTTAGTATAACCTGATATAACTCCGTTATATGCTGCTGGGATTCACTCACAGAGTATTTATCTTCTGTATGGCTTTTTAGTTTTCATTAAAGATGTCTGAGGGAATCCGTGGGTAAAGACACTTGCTACTATGCCTGACCACATGTGTGTGTGGTCTCTGGAACCCACACGGTAGAGGGAGAATAGCAATTCCCAAATAATTGTCCTCTGAATTCTAGACATGTACTATCACACACACACACACACACACACACACACACACACACACACGTGCACTTTAAAATAATACATTTTCAAAAATAACTAAGGTTAAGTATAAGGAATAGTTGTGACAATCCTTCTGCAACCCACAAACATTTCAGGTTTCAAACTATGCTTCATCTTGTAGGGAGTAAATTCTCCAGTGGGCACCGAAGGTGGATCAATTTCAGCCAAATACCACAGACTCCTGGAGGCTGGGTCAGATCAGTTTCACCCAAACCATGTTGCTACCACATCATGGGAAAGTTGTGTGACAAACCAGGACCTTGCCTCCCCTGTGTGCATACACAGAGAACGTCCCCGCCCTGCCACGTGCACAACACTCAATGTATAGATATCTAAAGTATAGAAATAAAAATATATAGATATCCAAAATTTAGAAAGTATAGATATCCACAGCCCAGCAGCCTTGCAGCCCTATGTGCCTCCCCCCGCCATTTTTTTTTTTTTTGGTTCGTCCATCCTTTGCATTACTGTGCTTTGTATTATTGCACTAAGCACGCTACTTCTGTGCTAGCTTGACTGTCTTTCCGTAAGCTTAGACACTGGAATACTTGGCCCTACTTAATGGCAGTGGCTACGGAGGATTAGGAGGTGCAGCTAGGCTAGAAAAGCACACCACTGGGGATGTAGGTTTCAGGCATGGATGGTCTTAGAAGTTTCAAAGCCTCTTGCAATTCACAGTTCCCCACCTCTCCTTTGTGCTTTCCACTTCCAGATATGAGCCTTCAGCAGTTAGTTTCCAGGAACACCAGACACATTTGCCACCTGCCACCGTGCCATCCACACCACGTGAACCTTAATTCTCTGGACCCATAATGTAAATAAACTTGGCTCTATGGGTTTCTTTAGTCATGGTGTTATCACAGCAATGGAAGGGTAGCTAACGCACTTTCATCCTGTCATCTTCATGGCTGCAGTCTTTCCCGGCATCCTGTGCTGTGTTCTTCTTGGTGTGTAGATGGGTCTCTATTTCAGACTCTCTTCATTCTTCATGATTCTGTCTCAATCAGTCCTCCGCTCTGCTTCCCCTGAAGTGACCATATTTCTTTGTCTGACCTTCCAAGTGTGTTTTAACGCTGTTGGTCTTTGAAATCTCAAGAGTGATGCTGGCCCGTTGATGTTCTGATCTACAACTAACTAGCTTGACTCAGTCTCTTCTTACCCAGCATCTCCTGCACTTGGATGTTAACTACAGTTAATAAGGTTAATTTTGACATTCTGGAACATTTGTCAAATATCTTGTTAAAAGCTGACTGAACGCCAGCCCATGAAATTATGCTACTAAAACAGGAGGTGGCAGAGTAGACCCCCTTGGGTACTAAGGCAAGCGCCATGCCCTGAATCACTAGTGTCCTTCAGAGCAAAACACATGCTTGGCTTGCAGTGATAGCAGCTGAAAACTGCGGAGAACTTAGAAAGGCACTAGAGGGAGTCTGAGTATTGATATTTCCAGAAAAAGGAAACGGGAAAGCCACTGACTTAGAAAACATAGAGACATATCCGCGGAAATTACAATCTCAGAAGCTAGGACACCTGTGACGGGCTCCGCCCGAGATGAGACAGCCTGCAAAAACTGAAAATCTTGGCTAATTTCTCAGATAACCCAAGTCTCAGGAAAATGAAAATGTGTCCCAGGGCATGCATAAAAGCAGGGGACTCAAGGCTCAAACAAGTGTGTAAGATTACTGTCCAGCGACAGCTCCACAGAAGTAGATATCATTTAGTGACCCAACAGACAATACAAGAGTCAGCATAACACAGTTCAAAGATCTGAAATAGAACACAAACTTGCAATTAAAAAAAAACAACAGAAAAACAATGCATGAAAAGAAGAGAATGTCAACAAAGAAAAGTAAATTATAAGAGAAAAACAGAATATAATACCTTAAAAAATAAAGAATCTAATACCGTAATAAAATATCATTGGAAGGATTTAGCACAGATAAGTCAAGCAAGAAAAAAAACCAATTAACTCATTCTATCTAAATTGATTTGGAACAGCAAAATCAAACACAAAAGTGAAAGGCATGTAGGGTCACTTACGACGCCCCTGGACGGTGGGTGAATAGACATGCACTGTGGGCATCTCAGAGTTTCCCAGTTAGAGAAACTGAGAGATGGCAGAGAGGTGATGTGACGAGATCATGGCTACAAGTGACCCAGACCTGAGGAGCTGCACTATCAAATTTAAGAAACTCAGCAGACCCAGCAGCACAATTCACATCAAAGGGAGAATCTGGAGAGCAGTGAGGAGAGGTGACCTGCTCCACAGATGAGGACTCCACAAGATCCTTGAAGGACTTAGCACAAATCGAACCAGTCAGAGGAGGGGGGAATAATTACGTCCAAAATTCTGAATGAAAATTAACCTGACAATCAACAGTATGGCAAACAGTACGGGCTCCAAAATGAGATAAAGACATCCCTGATAGAAAACCTCAGGGAGTTTGTCACCCCTAAGCTGTCTTACTAGAGATGCTATTGGATAAAATGGGTACTGAAGTCTACTATGTAGATTGAGTGAACTGATGGTCATCTATCTTTAAATCCAGCAGTACGGGTTGTTTGTTTGTATGGGTTATTTTTTTTTTATGAAATTGGGTACATCAAAGTACAGTGCATAGATATGTTTAGTACAGTGATGACTTCTTGGTTAATGGTTCCTGTGATTAGAATGAAGAGTTCCTCTTTATCCCTTCCAATTAATATTAGTTTGAAGTCTGTTCTATCAATTATTGGGATAGCGATGCCGGCCTGCTTGCTTCCTGGCCCCATTTGATTGGAGTCCTTTTGCTAACCCCTTTATGCTAACACAGTATCCTTAGAGCAGTGTTTCTTGTAGACAACAGATAGGTGGATTCCATTTCTTGATCCAGTCAGTCAGCCTGTGTCATTACTTTGTTCCAATTTTGTGTAAATCATGAATTCATTATAATTTATGCAATTATAATATTTAAAAAGAAACATTTTAAAATAGTTAATAGTATATAGTTCATACAATCAAAGATTTGTGCTCAGCCACAAATAGGACATCCCCCATACTTATTCCAAGGCTTGGGGGATATCAAGCAGAAGGGGTGGAAAGAGTGCAGGAAGGAGAGCAGGGGTGTGGGAAGGGGAATGTGGAACACTGACTTCTGCTGTGATATGGGTGGTGGACTCTTGAGCCCACAGTAGCTCTGCTTTCTCCAAACTGGGCATCAACCCTGTCCTGTGGAAGAAGGAAAGGCTCTTGGGACCACACTTTCCTGTAAAGTGCTATGCGCAATCAATGGCTGACAGGGGCAGGGGAGATATGTTTTGCTCACTGATAAAAGTGAACTTGCCACTGTTAATGAGTCCCTGTCCCATGCTCCCATAAGAAAACTTGGTGAATTTGGTGTGTCTCACTCACATATACATACAGGTAGGAAAGCGGGAGGACTAGCGGGAATGAGGGAGGGGAGGAGGGACAAGAAGGGGATCCGTGAGATGAGGAGGGGTAAGGAGCAAGTGGAGGATGAATATTACCAAAACATACAACAGTACATGTATGAAAATATTACAAAAAAGCATACTGTTATATCTAGTTACTATACACTAATACATTAAAAGTAAGTGTGGGAAAGACATTCTATGTTCATGGATTGGGAGGATCTCTAACATGACATGTCCACGCTACTCAGTGAACCCTCACAGGCAGCATAATCCCACTCAGAACACAAGAGGTATTGTAGAAATGGAAAAGGATTCTCTAGAGTTTATGTGGAATCCCAAAGGACTCTGAGTCTCCAAAATTATCGATACAGAAAAGAAGAAAGCTAAAATGCTACAGACTTTGCCCATCCTGATTAGATGACGCATTATAAGCTACAGGCATCGAAGCATTGGGGTGTGGCAGAAATATACAGTGAGCAGATTAGGGAACTCAGAGAGATGCTTGTATATGTACAAGGTTAGCTTATCAGCAGTAATAATCCCCAAATCAACAAAACTCTCTCAGGAATGCACCAGACATAAGAACTTCAGACATGCCTTAGCCTAGATCACCGATTTTAGTTCAGAGGGAGGCATTACCCAAGGTTGTTCTAACACAGGGGCATCTCATGGTGGTCATATGGCGTTCACCTTCAACTCATCTCTCCATCCTGTTTTCGGCAAGCAGAGGGGAACAGACCACTGGCTGACCGTAGCAAAAGAAATGGGTGCTTTGTCTCCAACAGCTTCCTGGATAAATGTCACTTCACAAGTGCCCTCTGGAGAGTGGGTGGCATCTCTAGTTATTTCTCTTGCTTTCTCCTGACATGATAGGTGACTGTGAAGTGACCGCTTGGCTTTTGAGAGCCTCCCAGGCTATTCACGTCCTATCTGATTTTACAGTTTCCACTCATGACTCTATAATTATCTCTCCTAACATTTCAAAACCCTCAACACAAGCTGAGATGGGAAACCACTTTCCCTAATACTCCTACTACATACCCGTCACCACTAAGTTCCTATTATTAAATAGACCCACACCTGTTACAGTACTTCTTTTTCATTATTTTTATTTAGCCCTTTTAGCTATTCAGAAGACATCTCAGACTTTGTAAATCCCCAGACTTTTGCAGAATGGCTGAAACATTCAGAAAAACAAAAACAAAAACAAAAACAAAAAACAGGGGGAGGGGCGCCCAGGTGATAGGTTGTCTTCTCCATGACAGCTGTACAAAAAAATTAAGGCCTCCAGATCTCTGGATGGGTGAGAAGCCTGAATATTTTGTTCCATTAAATCCTGAATTTAACCCTACAAAGTCCTGTGCCTGTCCTGCTGGGCTGACAAGGACTAAGAATGTTGTCCTGTGTTTCTGTCCTCTCAGAGATCTGCATCTCAAGCCTTTCCCTACTCAGGCTTTGTCTCCCTACGGATTACGTTACACAGTGGCTCTTTTTTTTCTTCATATTTTATTGGTTATTTTATTTATTTACATTTTAAATGTTATCCCCCTTCCCAGTTTCCCCTACACACCTGCCTATCCACTCCTCTACCCTCCCATCCACTCCTACCTCAGTGTCCTAGCTTTTCCCTGCTCTGGGTCATCAAGCCTCTGCAGGACTAATGGGCTCCCCTCCCACTGACGCCAGATAAGACCATCCTCTGCTACATATCCAGCTGGAGTCATGGGTCTCTCCATGTGTACTCTCTGGCTGGTGGTTTAGTCTCCGGGAGCTGTGGGGGGCTGGTTGGTTGATATTGTTGTTCTTCCTATGAGGTTGCAAACTCCTTCATCTCCTTCAGTCCTTCCCCTAACTCTTCCATTGGGGGCCCGTGCTCAGTCTGGTGTTTGGCTGCAGATATTTGCATCTATATTGGTCAGGTTCTGGCAGAGCCTCTGAGGGGACAGCTATACCAAGATCCTGTCAGCAAGCGCTTCTTGGCATCAGCAATCCTGTCTGAGTTTGGTGTCTGTAGATGGGATGGATTCCTAGGTGGGGCAGTCTCTGGATGGCCTTTCCTTCAGTCTCTGTTCCACTCTTTGTCCCTGCATTTCCTTTTGACAGGAGGAACACCCTCCTCAAAAATACACAGTGACTCTTGACTGTCTGGGTCCACTGCTATAACTGACACTGAGACAAGCCCAGGTAGCATCCCTGTCAGAGATCATCCACTGCCTTAGCAAACTGCGTCTGGGAGAAGATGCAGATCTTAGTTAACTCCAGACCCTATTAGCTGCTTCTGCACAGTGCAATGACTACATGCATCTTTCTTTCTTGGCCTGTATTTCTTTTATCTTGCACTAAGTTCCAAATCACCGAAGTGAGTTTCTCTTTACTAAATAAAAAAGATAAAAAGGAATATTAATAGACATTTTAAAGCAGGATTCAAGAGCCCAGAGGGCTATCTCTACCCAAGGACTCCCAGTCACACAGCACTGGGCTGCTAATAACTGAGACTCTAAATTGGAAAGGAAATGAGTGGCCAAGTGAGAACTTATTATTCTTACAGGAATGATTGAATGTTTCAGAGGTGCCTGCTAAAGGCACTGAGAGCCACATGTACCAGGGGCTGCAATCTTCAGATTCATTTCAAAACAGGAGCCAATTCTGATAATAAAAATGAAATTAAAATGCTTCTGATATGTTCTTTCTAGAGAAATGAGAATGACTTCACAGCTGATTTTTATGTATAATAATTCAATTTAGCATATTATAACTTGAACTTTAAACTCCTGATACATACCTCCAAGCACATTTCTTTCTTCTTCTTTTTTTATTAGATATTTTCTTAATTTACATTTCAAATGCTATTCCGAAAGTTCCCTCCCCCCTCCCTGCTCCCCTGCCCACCCACTCCCACCTCTTGGCCCTGGTGTTCCCCTGTATTGGGGCATATAAAAAAATTATTTACATGTGTGTGTTTATACTATACATATATCGGAAGGTTACAACTTCCAGATTTATTTTAGAACAGAAACCGATGAAATTAAAATGCTTTCAATATGCTATTTATAAAAAAAAATAAAAATAAAAATGACTTCAAAGCTGAACTTTACACATCATAATTGAGTTTGAACTTTGAACTCTTCCTGATGTGTACCTCCAAGCATACGGTATTCAAAGATTTATTTTATTTATGTGTGTGCATTTATACTCTGAAAGGCCAGAGGGCATAAGATGCCCTGAGGCTGGAGTTATAGGTGGCTGTGAGCCACCCCATATGGGGGCTAGTGTGGCTGTGAGGTACCCCATATGGGTGCTGGGTCCTTAACTCTGGTCCTCTGGAAGATCAGCAAGTGCTCCCTGAACTGCTGAGCCATCTCTCCAGCCCTTCAACTATATATTTTAACAACAAATGCTCACAATGATGTTTATGTGGTATAAACTAATTGTATTGAATTTCCTTGTATTGAATACAGTAATCATGGCTTTATGGTTAACTATTCATGGATAAATTATAAGACTTAAAATCTAAATAATGGATATGGCATCAAATATTTGGACATAATATGACTCATGTCTTTTTCCCCCCCTTTCAATTCAGTCAATCTATGGATACTTAAAATATATTCATTTTAAGATAATTTATGCTGAGCCCGGCGTGGTGGCGCATGCCTTTAATCCCAGCACTTGGGAGGCAGAGGCAGGCAGATTTCTGAGTTCAAGGCCAGCCTGGTCTACAGAGTGAGTTCCAGGACAGCCAGGGTGATACAGAGAAACCCTGTCTCGAAAAACCAAAAAAAAAAAAAAAAAAAAAAAAGATAATTTATGCTTGTCTATATGAGTACATGATGTGTGTATGTGTATGTGTGTACCTATGAGGCCCAGAAGAGGATGTTGGACCCCCTGGAAATGGAGTTAAGGCTGTTGTGAGCTACCCAGTGTGGGTGCCTGGAACTGGACTCAGGTCCTCTGAAAGAACAGCTGGAGTTCTTAACCACTGAGACATCTCCCTAGCCCCATGACTAACTTCTTATATGTAAAGTTTGTTATCTTCTTTCAACTATCTGTCACTATCCAAGTAAATCATCCTTAATGTAAATTATCCTATAAAGGGGCAGGATAGCAATACTCCAGGCTCTTGGGTTATAGAGTCGGTATCCACACATTCTTTGGGCTCTGTTACCTTGCACTACGTAGACCTCAGGATAGGTGCTGGGGGTTTTGAACATGTATTCGGCAGGATTCTGCTGCACACAGAACAGGCTCATACCCAGCCTGTAAGAGACTGCGTACCAGTGGAATAACCAATGCTAAGGTCTAAATGGAGAACAGTCCTGTTCACAAAGCAAGGGCTATCGGTCAACAGAAGTAGAGGACCAGACAGGAGGTAGACAGAAGGGGTCTGGATGAGTGATACACTCTATGGCTCAGAGGGGCCTGCAGTCTACACCGTGGGCAACGAGAAACCGCTGTATCCTTCAGCAAGTGGTCTCATGGCCAAATTTGCATTTAAGACAAATCACTCTGGCAACAGTAAGGCTGACTCTGAGGGGAAGGGCAAAGCGGGAAGATGGATGAGGGCCTGGTTCCTGAGCCCTGGCAACATGATGAAGCCTGGACCGGGGCCGCCAGAGAAGGTCAGAATAGGGGAAAGTAATCTGAGCAATATTCATGAGATAAATGGTGGAGGCCCGATGACTGATGGGAAATAGTAAGTGAGGGAGGGGGACAGAGCCCATGAATGAGAGAACTGTGGGCAATATAGGACAGCACCACAGACTGAGCTCGGAGACAGAGAGTGCCTTGCCAGGAAGAGCAGGTTTGCGTATCAGAAAGCAGGAGCTGTACCATCCAGGGAAGGTGTCCTGCAGGTAGACACTAGCTGAAGACCAAAGAAGAGTCATGGCCTGAAGTCAGGCCTCAGCCAGGGCCATGGAGTGCTTGGGAACAGGATGGCAAGGGGGTGATGAAGGTAACAAGAAGAGGGTGTGGCAGAGGGAAAAATGGGGATAGTTCTCAGAGCCAACCTGAGACAAGGAGGGGGTGCAGGGTGCAGAAAGGTGAGTAGCAGGGTGCTGAGGGGTAAAACCTGTAAATTGACAAAGACCAGGTCAGTCTGCTGCAAATAGTTAACAAAATGGCATGTATGTCAAAACGTCATGTGTGTGTGTGTGTGTGTGTGTGTGTGTGTGTGTGTGTGTGTGTGTGATATTTTAGCTAGGTATTATATACCTAGCTAAATATAGAAACAAGCTCCAAATTCACAAGATGAAAGAAGATGATCGAGGAGGAGGTGGGAGGGAGACGGGGGGGGGGACCTTGGGGACGAGATAACAGGGACATAGGGGGAGATCCTGAGCCTGCAGGACCTGAGTGGCTAGGAAGAATCCTTTCCTTCCTAGGAACCATGAGGGAACCTAGAGTTGCAAGCAAGGAGCACCTGGACTCTACATGAAATGTGTACGGTATTCTTTTCAGACTCAATCTATTGAGAGCTTCAGTTGCTTACCAGGTATTAATTAGTTTTTCATCATTGTGACCACACCAGACAAGAAGCAACTTTAAGAGACAAGTGGTTTAATCACTTGGACTCCCAGTTTGAACAAACTCCGTCTGGCTGGGGATGGCACTGTAATATGTGGCCCCTGGTTGTGCATACCAGGAAGCACTGGAAAGAGAGAGAGAGTACTCAGTTGGCTTTCTAATTTTTCTGTTTTTTCCTCAGTGCAAGCACCCAGCCTGTGTGATGGTGGTGACTTCAGGCAGGATGGGGTTTTGCCTTAAGATGGCCTCACCATTATGAGTTTCATAATCCAGGCAAGCTAACCATAAAATAGAACTATCAAAAGTCCACTCTTGGTTGACATGATACCGTCGCAGCACACTTCCAAAAAACGTGGCAGGTGGAAAAGCAGGTAGTAAGATTCTTATGGCCTCCTGCTGTTCACAGAGCACTGTTGGCTCGGTCCCTTGAATTTGCCTGTGGTTAGATAGAAGCAAGTTGATTGGCCAATGAGTTCCTTAGTTCCAAAAAGCACTGCCTCAGTTCTGAGGAAGCAGTTTTCAGGGCAGCCTGGAAGACGAGGAAGGCAAAGCAACCTTGGGGATAGGACACATACAAGACAATGTTCTGCCCATACCACTTAGCTCCTACAGGGAGCCGTGGAAGTGAAAGACATTGAGAAAGGAAACAGAAAGTTTCCTTCATGTCACATCTCACAGCCCCAACAGAACATTTCGCTGTCCCTGGCAGAAGTCTACAAAGGGAGTGGGCATGGAATCTGGAGACTGGAATCAGGGAGCCTGAAATTAATGACCACCCTTGGCCTGCCTAGTGGGTCAAGTGCTATGAAGATCAAGGAAGAAATGCAAACCAGAATGAGGAGTCCCTGTGAAGAGCCCTTCAGCTCGTTTGGGAAAGATGGGCAAGTCTTTGTGCCTGCCTTCTCACCTTGTATTTCTGCTGAAAACACTTTCACTATCTGGCATTTTTTGCTAACACACATGATCAAATTGTATTCTGGATTATGGCAATATCATGGCCTTACCCTCTTGAAGTTCACATCAAGCACAATGGAAACTGTGAAGAAAAATGAGTCGTGCCAAATACAGACCAGAATGTATAAAAAGGAAGTGGCCAGGAAGGTGCCTGGGGACAGAGGAAGGGGGTGAGCAGTGTCCCATTCCGTCCAAGCAGGATTCCTGCCCAGCTGCTTTCTCTTCTAGATCGTGACATTAAGGCCCTCCCGTTTCCCACAGCTCTAATGCTCCAGGCAGAAAGCAACCGTGGGACTCAGTACATCCGCAAAACATCTAGCTGGTAATTAAAAACAAAACAAATAAATGAAACGGCCCAAGACCTCTGAGTATTGGATGCTTCCTGGGTAGAAATAGGAGCCTGAGACAATCACTCTCAGGATTCCTTTATACATACTGTCTGTGGCTGGCTCAGAGTCCCTCCTGTGATGGCATCTGCAAAGGGCAGACACCTGGTTGAGGTGCTCAGCAGAGCACAGACTCTAAAGGAAACACTAGTCTTCCTTCAGAGAGCTGAAATCTGGTGCAATCTTTTCCTCACACATGTACCTGATTATTTTTGCACATTCACTCTCTGAAAGCTACATATGTACAGACACACACACACACATATGCATACATGCACACACCCATGCACATATTTGAGTTCCATGTGAATTCCATGCCTGGATGTGGTAGGACACAGCAACTTTTCATTCAGATGTGTTCCCATTTTTGTTTAGTCTCCTTTGAGACCATTCATGCCCTGCTGACAGCCTGTGCCCCGCAGAGGGCTCCCTTTCCATACACCCTCCCTCTTATCTCTACAATATGGAATTGCCCGCAGATAATATTCACGCCTTGGTGTCACTGGCCCTGGAGTGTCTGTCTTGACACATTCCCAGACTGTGCGGAAAGGGTGTCTTTACAGAACAAAGTGCAAACTCAAGACGCTTCAGCTGTGTTAGTGTGCACTGAGCACACTGGCTCTTTCTGTCACAGCTGTCCCATTTCTCTCAGGACACAGATGAACTTAACCATTGCACTTTGATTAAAGTAATTATTCCTTTAGTAAACAAATATTACATTCTAAATGATGTTAATGGCATGGTATGTAATCAGTATTCATTCTTGCTACAGAGCACTGGCATGTATCCTGGCTGCCACAAAGTCCCCCAAACATAAGTCTTGTGGGCTCACATTGGTCTCCCCCTTCACTAACCATAGATATGTTAGAGTTAACTGTCCATCACTCGTACCTCTGTAATATTAACAACTAAAACAGCTTTAACACATTTCAGAACACGCTTTGCCTATAGATGAGACAGACTGCCTTTGAACCCTTTAAATATACCAAGAAGCAACTCTTGTTCTGTGAGGAAACTGCAGAGGTCCCTCCTGAGCCTGGCTTTCATTCCAAGATCTCATGGGTGACTTTGCTGCCTACCCTGATTCTAACCTAAATGTTTCAGGACAGGCACGACAGGGTTACAAGAGCATCACAGACCCTGGCAGTAATGTGGGACAACTGTCATCCTGGCAGGACACCAGAGACTTCCCATGACTCTCAAAGAAAGTCCTACTTAAAGCTTCTCAGAAACACATGACACGTGTGTGTGTGTGTGTGTGCGTGTGTGTGTGTGTGTGTGTGTGTGTGTGTGTGTGTGTGTAGAGTAAAATCTGGTCCTTACACCCTCCCTCTTGTGGCGAGCTCAGAACAGCCAGGTCTTGCTTGACCTAGCTTTTTGATGGCTTCTGAAGTGATCAATAGTCCCTTCAGGTGACAAGTGTTGAACACAAAGTCTTAACACACTGACCCCAAATCCATTCTGACCACAAGTGAGGAAAAGGCACAGATGGCTAGCGAGCTCTCTGGAAATCACTATTTCCTTTCAGAAGATGTTGAAGGTGTCCAAGAGACTAGTTAAAAGGAAAGCTTCTGCTTATTGAGGTGTTTAACTAAGAAAGGAAAGGCAGCCTTTGTGGTCCTGGGATGCACAGAACTGCAAGTCCTGACCTGCCCCTCACTTTGTCCCTGGCCTCTAAGACAATGGGCTGATGTGAGGTTAAGGCCAGGGGTCAGAGGGATATGTACAAGAGGCGCCAGCTGGCAAGCTCTTGCCAACATCATCTTTGTTCTCCCAAGTCTCATTTCCACCCCCAGAGAAGAAGAAGTGTATCCCATCGCCCGGGGAGCCTTTGCATAGGTGACAGCGCCACATCTCCCATGGCAACTAGAGGTTTCTTTCTACAAATTGCCAAATTTGCCTCCTTGTGGTTAGATCCAGAGTTCTAAGAAGGATTCTGGTCTTGGCCTCCTTTCCCACATCCCAAAGGTGGCAGAGTCCTCGCAATCCCTTGCAGGAAAGGAACAAGATACCTCTTCACCACTCCTCAAGCCCCACGCCCCACTCCTGTCTAGCGCTCACTACAGCAGCTGGGACAAGCGCTGGGCACCCTGAGAGGGTGGTCCCTTCATGCTACAGGACGCCGAACCTCGGCTTCTCCAAGTTCCCTTCGCGAGACACCCCGCCGCGGACCCTACCTGCTGAAGAATGATCCCTGGTGCCCCGGGATCCAGCAACGGACGGTCCGGTCCCGGCTCTGCTCTGCTCCTGGACGCCGGGCCACGGAGCAGAGACTGGCGGAGATATGCTGCGCTGAGACGCGATGGGGACCCCCGACTCCACCCGTTGGCAGCTCGCAGCCCCCGCCCCTCCGGCCGCAGCCGCGTCCCTGCCACTCGGTCCGCGCTCCGCCCCTCTCCCTACACAGTCCACAGCTAGGTTCTGTCCGTTCTGGTCCTCCTGGTTCCTTTGGGTCTCCACGCAACGAACAGGGCGATCGCCTGGTCCTGGCGCCCTCTCGCCTCCCCGCCGCGCCCCGCGTCCCTCCCTCCTTCTCACGCGCTCTCACGCGTTCGCGGAGACCGCGCCTCCCAGGCTGGCTCTGCCACCCTCCCTCGGGGTCCTACCCCCTCCCCTTCTCCAAGGATGAGAGAAAGGGTCTGGTGATTCAAACTTTTCCGCCCAGACTTCTGTAAGACCGCAGGGAACCGGATGGCAATGTGCGCTGCATAGGGGCTCCCCTCGGACATCCCACCAGAACAAAGGCCATCCAGTCCTGGCAACTGTGGCAATTGTCCAGACGGAATGGGAGACCAATTTTAAAGCTACAGAAGCCAGTATAGTCTTCTCTGTCTCTGCCATTCGAGATTCTGCAGTAATAGGCTTCAAATTGGGAGTTTGGGCGCAGGACATTAGGAAAGCATGCCAGGACTATAACGCATTCATTTGCCATGACAAAATACAAGATGTGCCTCCCCCCCTTAAAATTTGGTTTTGTGTCAGCTCTGTAAAGTTTGCTTGCCTGTATTTTGCCAAAAGTGGAGAATGCTCTGTTAATTCTGGGAAGGTGTGTGTGTGTGTGTGTGTGTGTGTGTGTGTGTGTGTGTGTGCGCGCGCGCGCGCGTGCACACACATGCACCAAGAGATCAGCACCTTATCAACAGCCATGGATAAATGAGTGCATGATTCAGGTTAGTTCTTGGACACATGGGGATAAACAGTACAAAGCAAGCCCATATGACAACGGAGAAACGGCAGATACCTGGACTTAGTACACAGCTTACAATTTGTATGTAGGTGTTATTCGAAAAGGAGTGAGTTGGGTCTTTTAAAAGATGGTCTAGGCAAATACAGAAGTGGATGCTAAAAATCATCTATAGGGCAGAACATAGATTCCCCAACGTAGGAGCCAGAGAGAGAACCCAAGAGCTGTAGGGGTCTGCAACCCTATAGATGGAACAACAATATGAACTAATCAGAACCCCCAGAGCTCATGTCTCTAGCAGCATATGTATTAGAAGTTGGCCTTATTGGCCATTACTGGGGAAGAAAGGCCCTTGGTCTAGCAATGTTTGTAAGCCCCAGTACAGGGGAATGCCAGGGCCAAGTAGTGGGAGTGGGTGGGTAGGGGAGCAGGGCGGGGGGAGGGTATAGGGGACTTTTGGGATATCACTTGTAATGTAAATGAAGAAATTATCTAATAAATAAATAATAATAATAAAAAGCTGATCTAGGAATGTGGAGATAGGTTCAATTAAACTGTTGAATTACCATCAAAACTATGGGGTGGGGGCAGGAGGAGATCTGTCTTTAAACTAAGCAGAAAACCTGAGTTCCACCTCCTAGAATCCACATAAGAAACCAAGTATAGTTTAAAACCCCCACAACTACTATGAGGCTTGCCACCAACAGTAGCCAATATGACAAGGCCCAGGACAATAAGAGACCTTGTCGTAAATAAAGTGGACAGGGGAGACACGCAGAGTTGTCCTCTAGCTCCACATCCTTACCCATGTGCCCACGCACACAGCATGCACATATAGCATACCCACATGAAGCTCATGGGGTGTTGATATGGAGTTTTTTTTTTTTTTTCAATATATAAAGACTGGATTTTTAGCTATTTAAAGATAACTTGTGAAACCATTTGTCAAAATAATCCAACAACACTACCAATCACAATGTATCCTGGCAAGAATGACTGTAAATTACAATTCAAACAGGCACTTCACAATCCATTTCTTCTCCTAGAATCTTCTTCACTTAACAAGATAGAGATATAAATGCCGTGTGAGAAATACCATCTACTTTTATGAGGTGTTGTGTGACATTTGGAATCCTAGCTTCCCATTGTACTCTGAGATTCCTAGAGACAAGGAGACACTTGGGAATTTAGTGCAGTAAAGGTCAGCCTTGGTCACCAGCATTTACACCTGCGTGGACATAAGGCAAATGGTAACTAAAGTATAATTCTACTTATGGCAAGAGTTTGCATTTCCTAACATCAAACAGCATATATTTCTAAATCAGGGCTACGTGCTTGACATATGTTTGAATATTTTTAATAGATCTAAGCAGTATCTTATGTATTAGCAGTGAAGTCATAGGGTAACCTTAAAAAGAGGGGTGCAATATAAAGCAAACATGCTAAACACGTACTCTTGCATTTCAACCATTCCCAACACATTCCACACCTGAGTAGCTGGAGGCCGGGAACACACAGCTCACTCTGATAAGGGCTTTAAAAATGATTATACTGTCTAGGAGTATGGGCAATGTATTATTAAGAATGTCAATATTGGCTCAGCTCCCAAAGGTAATTTTCCTCTCTAAACTGAGATATAAATGCTGGTTTGCCGTTGATCCCTATGTTTACATACACACGTTCCATTCTGAAATAGCAATTATTTTGCTACCATAGAGGCATGTGTTATCTGGCTTTGCCAACCCCTTGAGACAAACAGAAGTAAAAGAAGATAACTTTCTATGGAAACCCCAAAGAACATGACTACCATGAAGTTCTCAATTAAGGTCTTGTTTGGTTTTTTTGTTTGCTTTGTTTTGTTTTTACAGGAGAAAATTTGTTAATTTTACAGAAAGGAAACCCTGGGAACTATTTCCCCTCCCCCTTTAGCATACTTTAAATCTACCCTATCTATAGCTCTCTTTCTCAAAATAACCAGACACTGGAACACAGAAATGAAGTCATGTGCTAAATGGAAGTGTTCACTCTCCATGAAACATCACACAGACATTAAAGTTATTCACACAAGCACCTGTTTAAGAGAAAAATCAAAGCATCTCACTTAAGATGGTGGAAAATCCAACATCTGTTCCAATAAGTGCACAGTCAAATCTCTGTGCCCAAGTTGCTGTGGGTTGAAGTCTTACTTCCCCCCACATCTGTTTAAAAACCTCTGATTTGTACAAGATGACACTTTGTCACTGATATCTCAGTTCACACCTAAAACCCACTACTCAGCTATCTATGTGCAGATACATTCCTGGAGTTTTCTATCCCATGGATTCACTTACAATATTCACATTATTAATATACTGTCTTGATTTGCTGTGGCTTGGAGCTAGAAGAGGGTAAAGCTAAAGGAATGTAAATCATCTAGGATAACTTCCACTTTATCGGATGTTTTTGCCTTGCCTGTCCTTTGTGCTTGGTTGTAAAAAATACTGTTAAAACAGAACATAAAACAAACAAACAAAAAGTAGCTGATTAATCAGAAAACTGCAGAGATGTGGCCCAGACTACACCAAGTCCGAGACTGGCATTTTCAGTTTGCATCCTAACCCCTGCCTGAGTATTTATGTCTCTCTAAATTGACTTAGGTCTGTTTCCTTCAAGGATACATTTTAGTTGCCTCTGTAGTTGTATGGCTGCCTGTGACATGCACCGTCCTAACACTTACAAGTTCACAGTCTGTCCATCTCTCCGTGTTCATTACTAACATGCATGGATCTCGTGCCCTGCCCCAATGCTCGGCCAGTGATTGTAGAAACCTATATGTCTAGCTACACCGATCAGGGATTTAGTGGCACTATAGACCACAAATATCCAGTACCCCATAGTGTGAGCTCATCCACACTCTGAACAGACTGTGCTTCTAATATTTCACGTTATTTTCTGAAAAGAATCACGTTGTGTCTTGCACTTTAAGGAAGTCATGTCTGGTTTATAAACACTGAATTTAGGTAATTTGTCTTTTACACACACAAAGGCTATCACAACACAACAGGGCCGTGTAACTTCGATTTTTTTTCAAATACTATTTTTAGTGATGGTTCTTAAATGCTTTAACCTTCCTTGCAGCTCACCACCCACCAGAGGTAGTGGAAAAGAAAGGATATGGGGGCGGGGTGGGTGGGGCAAAGCAGACCTGTTTGGAAAGGTTCTTTAGAGCAACTCCCATCTGCGTTGTCTGGAAATCGGCAGTTCAGTTCACATGATAGCAGGCAGTGGCAGGTAGCTAGATCCACCCACAAACACTTTGTGGATAAACTAGCAGTCCAGTTTGGTAGTGTCGGGTTAGCAACAGCAGTGACATGACCTAGCAGAGGCATCCAAGTCTCAGCTCTGGCTCCAGTCAGCAGGAGAGACCACAGCAGGAACACCAGAAGAGGTTCTCAGCAGTGCCTCTCTCAGAGAGGCAAAGATCAGTGAAGAAAGAACTACAAGCTTTGCACAGCTAGCTGTACCAGCAAGCCAAGCTCTGTCTCCATCACTCCACTGAGTCCTATTTATCACCCCCAAACATCACGTGTTCTCCACATGCCTTGCCCCAGCATGGGTCTTAGCTCCGCATGTGCATTCAATCAGTTTGAGTCTGCAGAAGCAGCAAGAAGCTGCAACCCACCACCAGAAGTTTTTTGGTGCATTTCTCTCTATGGACTCCCAACAAATGCAGCTCAACTATGCAATATAAAGCAGACCAATACATGCAAGTTGTTAGCAAAAAGTCCTTCATCACATGTCCTTTCACATGCGTGCCTTAGCAGAACATCCTCTTTCCTGTGTCTGCTTCAGCCAAACGTTCCTTCACAAGTCTGCCTTAACCTTTCCCTCCTGTGTCCACTTTAATGAAATGTTCCTTCATGTGTTTGCCCCAGCAAAACACCCTCTAAATGACTTCCCAAAGAACCCTTACATTTCTACTTCACTGTCATATTCTGAAGGTGGTCCCAAGTCATGTGAGGCAGGAAGGTGCTGTGGTAGAGAATTGCATCTGACTTGCTCATCCAGTGAGGAAGAAGAGAGAGAGTGATTTAACTAGCTATAAAGCTTCTTACTGAGAATCCCATCTGTACAGCATGCCCCACTACTACCCAAAAGGGACTATATTAGAAAAACATGCAGCCATCCGAGGCTCACTTACACACTCTATTTACTTATCCCACACCATCTGTCTAATAAAATGAAGTCAGAACCACAGAGATGCCACCATGATGTCATGGAATGCCTGGTCCCTCTATGGGAGACGAGGACAATCTGTAACCCACACCTCAGTGTCAGAGGATAGCAACAGTAGAGGCTGATTCTGCGAATGGAAATGTTTGTTTGTTCAGCCCCTTGGCACAGAAATGCTATCAGCATCTCTATGAAGTTACTTCTTTATTAGCACTTATGTATTCCATGTTGGAAGTTTGCTCTGTTAACAGCAGAGACATTTAACTCCTTACACCAATCACTTAGAAACTAAATAGGTGTGATGTGTGGATTTTATCACGAGGGCAAACACTTCTTGAAGCAATCTGCTAATCATTGATGAGGAAAAAAAACATTAAAATTTCTGTCTTTCTGCAATCAAGTACCTCCTTAAAACTAATTGTTCTTGTAACTTGCACGTGCTAATTTCTCTTCTCTTCTCTTCTCTTCTCTTCTCTTCTCTTCTCTTCTCTTCTCTTCTCTTCTCTTCTCTCTCCCTTTCTAACCCCCTCTCTGTCACACACACACATACATGCACAAGACTAAGTGCTAACATAGACATGTTTAGAACAATCATTATTAAAATGTAAACTTTCAGTTAAATAAGCACTTATTCTATACCAGGCATGTTTGAGGATAACTCAATAATGCTTCAATAATAAAACATGATTGTGATATAACAGCCATGTTTTTCCAAGAGTAACTCTCATCTGTCATCAAGCAAGCATCTCTTTGAGGAGACAGAGGCCATCCCAGAAAACCACAACTGGTCAAATACAGAAAAGACCTGTTCATGGAGGCTGAGCTCCAGTGGATATGCACAGCACAGTCCCGGCACCTAAGGCTCAGGAAACATCACAGAAGGTAGAGAAGAAAGACTGTGAGAGTCAGAGAGATGGGAATTTTCCATGAAATCTTGTCTCTTAGAAAAGTCAAAGATACTTCACCCATGATCTCCCAACAATATGGCTGCCTGAAGAATATGACCTGAAAATTAAACACCTACTGAAGAGCTAACACAGAAGGGAAGATGTTGCCAGGTCCTGTCCATAGACGAAGAACTGAGAGTAACTAAGGAGCACGGAGAGCAGGAGAAATGGTCTTTGCCAGGTGTGAGCCCCGGGATGGGTTGGTTGATTGTCTAATACCAAGTAGTCAGCTTTAAATCATATACTTACAAGTAACGCTAAAGAGTGTCAGCAGGTTGTACTCATAGATTTAGACGTATACAACACATAACACACACACACACACACACACACACACACACATTAATAATAATAAAAGAAAAAGAGACCATAAATTGGAAAGGAAGTTGGGGGAGGGCAAAGGAGGGGTTGGAGGGAAGAAAAGATGTAATTATATTCTAACTAAAATGAATTATCAAGGAAAAAAAAAAACAGTAGTAGTGAAGTAATGAAACATTTTTCCCAGTTAACAAAGCAGCCAGAAGGCCAAGGCTAAGTGTGTGGGGTCTGGTGGTGATGGACAGAACATCTCTCAGCAAGGGACATGGCAGACGCAGGGTGCAGGGTACTGACCAGCAAGGGGCCTGGGGTGGGGAGGGCTGAGCAGCAAGGGGCATGGCGGCGGGTGGGAATGGGGTGACCAGCCAGGGTATCATTGTGCAAAGGGCATGGGTTAGCCCAGCCACATAGGAGGACAGTGTGGTTACTCTCATGTCTGAAAACACAGTTCCCTTACTGGCAGGATATATCCTAGCAGCATTAGAAGAGACAGAATAGATTTGCATGGAAACCATGTGCAGATTCTAAGCTGAAGAATTTCCACTGTGTTCAATGCCAGATCACTTGCCTAGTGTGTCCCACTTTCACTTCTGTGGTAAACAAAGAACATCTTCAGTGTGTGAGCTAGGACCGCAGGACATCTCGCAGGGCAGCGAGCTCCTTTGCCTTCCGGGATCCTTGGTTCAGCCTACCTAGCAGCCTTCTGGGTCTTATCCCCTAGGCTTAGCTCTGTAGGGGGACTCCTCCGCTCCCCAGACCCTAATTCCAGTTTATCCCTCAATTACCCCTATCTCTTCATGTAAGTTGACAATTTACACCCTGACCTGAGTGCACTGCATTTCCTAAGCCCTGCTCGGAGCCCATCTCCACAGCCTGTATACTTCCTCCGTAGATCAAATGCAGATGGAGCCGGAGCTGATTTTGTCTGCAACTGAATTCAGTTGGCTCGGGCTGTAATTCTCCAACTCATTTCTGCTGATAATCATCCGGGGCTGGTCCTTTTGTCACTAAGCCGCATGGCATAGCCTGGTACACTCTCAATCCTCTTTACTGTTATCTATACATTTTCATGGGTGAGCTCAGAGCGTAGAGATGGAGAAACACATAACATTGCTGGGATAAACAACTCTTGGAGGTTGACATTTTTGCTTCTGTAATACTAGGGAGTTAATTTAGTACCTAGCATGCTCGTGTTAAGTCCTCTACCTCTGAGATTCAGCACCAGCCTAACATGTGTGCAATAAACTCTCCATCACCTTTTGATTGGCTAATCAGGGCTCTCAACATGGCACACTTGGGAAGACAGAACTTGAGGATTGCCTCCCTCGGATTGCCCCGTGGCAGTGTCTGATCCAATTGATGTAGGAGGGTCACTGCACACAGGGTCACCTCTGGGCAAGTAGCCCTGGGCTATATAAGAAAGGCAGCTGAGAAAGCCAGAAGAAACATACAGGTCCTCCACAGTTCCAGCTTGACTTCCTGCCTCAACTTCCCCTCAGGGATGGACTGTGGTGTGGAAGCATAAGCCAAATAAACCCTTTCCTCTCCAAGGTGCTTTTGATCACAGTGTTTATTTCAGCAACAGAAAGCAAACGAGGACACACCTGAGTCTCACTGTTGTACTTGGTGATATGCGTAGTTATGTCTCACAGTAATTAGACAAGGAAGAGAGTTCACTGTTTTAGAATGCTGTAGCCGGCATTGTTCTTCTCTCTCTTGTTCTCATAAAATCTCACAATATCTACAGCTGTGAGGTCCAAGGGGCTCATTGGTGATACCCACTCTTCCTACTTTGTGTGACCGACCTCTTATGGATGTCAAGGGTAAAAGGTTCGACTAGTCATTCTCCAGGACTTGGAGTTATACTGTCTACCACAATCTTGGAGCCCACCCCTAAGATTCTAATCTGTCTTCCCCTGGGTCTGAGATGTGGTCTCTGTAGAAAGCTGGCTGATATGGAAAGTGAAGGGATGCCTGCTGCAGGGTCCTCGGTGAGTCTGTCTTTCGCTGAATCCTAAGAATGAGCAAACTCAGCATTCATTCTGAACTTAGATATAAAATGCTGAGAATTCCCTCCTTCTATTTAAAAATAATCCTATTTCCAGATTTGTTGAAAATTTTAGACCAACAAATATTGTCATAACCAAACATACAAATGTTTCTGAGAGACAGAACAGTGGGTGGGAGAGACCATGAGACACCCTTGACTGGGAGAAATCAAACAAAGACTGTGCGTTCCCACCCAACCTTCAGATTCTCTTCAACCAAGGGAAGCAGGCAGACGGTCACAGATGTGCCTCTCAGAAGCACTTGACACCCCACAGTAGTCTTGGAAGCTCCTGGGCCTCCAGGATAAAGGATGACAGGCCAGTAGCCGGCTGGATTCTTACCCCAGGCCAGGTCTCACCACCTCACATTTAAAGAAAAGAAAGCAGCTTTCTGCTGATGCCCCATTTATTTCCACCTTGAAACCTTATAATCAGCCTCTTTGCTTCATTTCAAACCAATTGCTCATCACTTCTGAGTATATTTGGAAATTTTTTCCCCTGTGAAATATTTGCCAGAGGACATGAACCATTGTTTCAAATAAATGTCTCGGGGAGAAAAGTTGTAGGCTTCGGGTGTTACTTTTCATGTAGCTACTGAGCCTTGCCCCCTGTTAGGAAAATCTTAGAAAATAAAGGCAAAGTCATCCTTGCTGTCTGGAAACAGTGATTACACCTGTGGTTTATAAGCACCATCTGCCTTTCTTAATGGCACTAAGTTTAGAAATGATTATTATTAACACTCTTGAATTTGACCCCACTATTAAACTCATCTTTAGATCCATGCGCATACCCTCATGAAAACAGTGTACCTCTTGTAGATCCACAGTGTACATTTATTTTTAAATGGAACTAGATTGTGAACAGGGACTCTGCACCATCTTTTTACTTACATTTATTTATTTGCCCTGTCTAAATGGGCAGGAGGAAGTTTACCAAGAGAGATAGAGAGTAAGGATGGGCTGAAGAACACAGGAGAAGTGAAACAGAGGCAGAACCTTTCGATGGAGGAAGTTGCTGCTCAGCAGCCTGTGGTGTGCCACAGATTTATAATAGGATATATCAATTACACAAGGGATAGGGATGTATCGGTAGCACAAAGGGCGGGTTCTTAGTGAGTGAGTATAGCCCCTGAGTTGGGACCTTGAAGTTGCTTTTAACTTTCTTAGCCAACAACAAAATAGATGTAAATATTTCACCAGTTGTGCCTCTTGTGAAATAAGTGAATGCTTTTTCTGTGGAAATAATAGCTCATACTCTCTCTTCATGATATTTTAGTCAGGTAAAAACATCTTCCAGAGAGCGATTATTTATAGAAACACATAGCAAAAGTTGTCTAAAACCCAGCCTTTTAGGAACAACTGTAACTAATTCTACCAGTGCTGTGCACCTGTGTGGAATATGCAAGTAAGGTGGTGTGTGTGCTTTGCGTCAGTGAGATCTGAAGATGCTGATCACACAGGAGTGGGAAGCAGAATGGTGTTCGTCAGAGGCTGGAGAGAGCAAGGGAGAGCAACCAGTGGGCAGATGATGTGTAAGTATCGTTGTCTGGGAAGAATAAGTCACGACTCCATTGTAGAGAATGGGGGTTATACATATAATCAACATCTTCTATCCACTGTGTGTGCATGTGCATAGGTATGTGTGTGTGTGCATGAATGTGTGTGTGTGTGTGTGTGTGTGTGTGTGTAGACTAGAGGCTGACAAACCTATATCTTCCTCAATTGATGTCCACCTCAAATTTTGAAACAGCATCTCTCACTGGACCTGACTCACTAGTTCATTGCAGCTAGACTAACCAGCCAGTGAGTCACAGATGTCCCCTTCCTCCCCAGCCCTGGCATTATAACCATGCCACTTGGCATGGCTTTGACGTGGGTGCCAGGGAGCCAAACTCAGGTCCTCATGCTTGCAAAGCCACCTCTTTACTGACTAAGCCAGCTCCTCAGCTCCTACTGCATTCTGGAAAATATGAACAGAGCAAATATTCAGTTTTCTCACCACAAAAGCGACCTCAAAAGCCACAGCAGCAATAGTTGGCTGTGATTCACACATCTGCCATCCCGGCAGTCACGAGGCTGAAGCAGAGCAGGAGGAACCCTGAGAACAGCTGCGGCTGCACAACTGGATTCTGCCTCAGAGAGGTAAAGAGACGAAAAGTGACATCATACTGTGGTTAGCATGTCATGCTGCACACACAATATAAACATCCATGTCATCATCACAGCTACCATTGTCTGTGGCTATTTCACCCCACAGCCTGTCAGATTACCTGACCCAGTGAAGGAGAGCATGATGATTCCAGTTTCAATCTCCAAGCCTCTGAGCCTCTTGACGAGCTCTCTTGTACTTGAGACAAGCTCTGCTTTTAGGCTGAATGTGCTATTTATACTTTTAGTTTATACTGAAAGCTTTTTCTTATGATGTTGGGTAAAGTAATGAGGAGAATTCCACTGACCCATATGGGGAGCCAGCAGAACCTTTATGGGTATACAGGACCAGTGGAGTTTCTGGATCTGGGAAGATGGTTTAGCAGACCAATTCTCACCCTTCACTGAGCACATCCGGTCCCCTGAAAGTTTTGTTAAAAGATACCATGGTTCTGTGGATGAAGGGTGGGGCCTGATGCTGGGGTCTTTGCATCTTTTGTGATGTCATCCTGATATCTGGACCTGCCATTGCAGTGTAGTGTGACAGTTTTCCATTTTCAGATTTTAGCATAGCATATCAGTCTTGAGAAAGTCACAGTTATTAAGTACTGTTATTGATCTTATTTTGCCAATAAAACTAAGTATTTCAAAGAGATCAGTGGGTGCTCAGATACACCCAGCTTGCAAAAAAAAAGGCAATCATAAAGCTTTCTGATTCAAATGCTCATTCCACCACCTGACCACTGCTTAATGCACCCTGGCCCTTTATTTTACATGTCTATGCATGTCTGTGAGAACACGATGCACCCGTAGATAAAAGCATTGACTCCTGGTGCAGATGCGACACTCCAGAAGGCTCATGAACGTTTCAGAGCCCCAGACACCCAGCTTGAGCCTATGCCCCTGCAAGCAGACATGGGTGTTGCTTTCCTGTGTCCCTGCTTCATGGACCACAAGAATGGGCTAGTAGAGCTAGCCTACTTTATTGATCTGAAGCCATTCTTAATTCTTGGCTTGAGCAATTGCTCCTAGCCCTTCCCACTCCTAGCCCTTCCCATTATTAGCCCCACCCATGATCATCCTTCTGCTACTTCTATCCCACACTCCATACTCGGCTCTGCCTTTCCTCTCTATGTCACGCAAGGACAGATTCTTGCATCTTTATTCATTAGTGTGACTTCCATGGTACCTCCTCTCCCTTCTATTCAAGATACATAAGAAAAAGATGAAGGCTTAACAACAGGAAATCTATACATTCTTATGTTCCCTTGACCCAGTCCACAGATCAGTCAACAGGGTCTGCAAGAGAGAGAGTGGGGACTAAGGGGCAAGATGAAGACAGTCTGTCATCTCAACTCTCATTTATTGAAAGGCAACTATGGGTATATATGCACTCATTGGGGAGTGTAGCTGGGGACACTTAACCATGGGTCCAGGATGTATAGGAGAAAAGCAAGATGTTATCAGGGTATGTTCAGCTGTGGTGGGCTTCTTGCAAAAATATCATGCTAAGAAAACAAGTCTCTTGTCAGGGTGGTTAAGTACTACCTGGAAGTAAATAGCCCGAGATGGCTGCAGAGATGATCGTCACTTTCTGTTAAGAGTCAGCTCCCAACATTCCCTGTACTTTGCTTATGAGAGAATGACAATTTATCCTGAGTGTAATGCACTTGGTCCTTCATCTTCTGCTTTAAATTCATCACCTCTGGGCTAGAGAGATGGCTCAGCAATCAAGAGCACTGACTACTGCTCTTCTAGAGGTCCTGAGTTCAATTCCCAGCAACCACATGGTGGCTCACAACCATCTGTAATGGGATCTGATGCCCTTTTCTGGTGTGTCTGAAGATAGCTACAGTGTACTCGTATATAAATAAATAAATCTTTTAAAACAATTAAAAGTAAATAAGTAAATCCATCACCTCTGTCATTTCCTTAGAAAATCACCTTCCCTAAGATGGAAAGAATATGTTATATCTGAGTGATTGACTCTTCTGCCAGCGCTGTACCTCTGGGCACAGTCCTCTGCTGTAGATCTGCAAATCCTCATTGTGGCCAAAGCTTCATTTTCTGGGTGCCTAAAAGGTGTAACTGGCCGCTGTGATGAAAGAAATGCTATCAGTCTCAATGAGACATTTTGCAGTGGTGTTCAACTGCAGTAAGCAATGCAGAAGGATTTTCAGGCCCTTCCTGGTTCCAACACTGTTCCCTGCAGGGCATCTTGTATTGCTTGTGAGGTTCAGAATTAAACGCAGCTCACAGGCAAAGTCTTACATCACCTAAATTTACAGAGGATACAGCAACACTCTCGTCTTTGTCTCATGTGTTTGTCTAGGCACTCTGTATAACAGCCACTGAAAGCACAAAACAAAAGAAAACAAACAAAAACACCAAAATTTAACTTCCCTGACCAAGAGAACAAATGTATATAGTCATGCATCCATGGATTTCCCAATGTATGTAAAACAAGTGTGTGCACAGTTAGTATCATGCATATGGATGGAGATGTATTTTAAAGTATAGGTTTGTCAGCATTGACCTAGGGAGACAGGAATATCTCAGAAGCTATCAAAAGCATAGGCTGCCACATTAGTAAAAGATCTCCAGAGGAGGGCTGCAGACAACACATGGAAGCAGGACCGACCCCACGAGAAGATAGCAGGGAAGGCTCAGGATTGGCTAGTTTAAGCAATATCAACAGGACCTTAGATCCAGGGACAGATGGACCCCTGCTGTCTGGTATCCTGCCGTGAGTTGCTAAGTTCAGGGTAGTCATGGCCTGGAGTATGGGATTAATAAAAGAGATATCTGGGAATGCGGTTCAGCTGACTTGTGAATGGAAGGCACTCCCTGACCAGCCCTTTACTGTAAACTAGGCTTTAGGGGAAGGTCCTCTGTCCAAGTTCAGAAAAGCTTTCAAGATGTCACTGGATCAAAAGAACAGGGAAAAAACTTAATACCACACATAATGGATTAAAGCATTAATGCAAAGATTTTAATGTCCATTGTATACATTCCCAGTAAGAACTTCATGAAGTAGAAAGAACTGAAGCTCAGTTGGTAGAATGATTGTCTAGCCCTGGGTTTGAACCTGTCCCCCAGCACTGCTTAAACTGAGTATGATGGGTTGTGCCTATAAGCCCAGCACTTTGGATGCTGAGGCAGGAGGATCCAAAGTTTAAGGTCATCTAGGCTACATAGTGAGTTCAAAGCCAACCTTGGCTATAAAAGCTTCTATCTCAAAGGAAAAATTATTGTAAAAAGTATGTCTATAAAACATTGTCCCTCCCAGCACTCGGGAGGCAGAGGCAGGCGGATTTCTGAGTTCGAGGCCAGCCTGGTCTACAGAGTGAGTTCCAGGACAGCCAAGGCTACACAGAGAAATCCTATCTCGAAAAAGCCAAAAACAAAACAAAACAAAACAAACAAAAAAACCACATTGTCCCAAAGAGGCCATGAATTTGAGAAAGGGGTTTTGTGAGAGGATTTGGAGTGAGGAGAAAGAAGGAAAGAAAATGTAGTTATATTATAATCTCAAAAATAAAAGAAAAAATACAAGTAAATTCGTAATCAATTGACGCATATTGGTGCAATGGCAATAAAGCTATGTCTAGATTTTACATGAGAAATTAATATGTCTCCTTGAAATTCAACTCCCAAGCCACAGATACACCAAATGTGATAAGCATTATAAGTATTAAAATGAAGCTATAATATTCTAGCATGATGTAGGTAGAACCAGGATAAAAGAGCAAGCATACTGGGTACCTGGCGATGTGGAGCTGGGGTGGATCTGAATCCCACTCCTCAGATCCACCATGAAGACTGCCTGACCTACTTCAAACCTGGAAGGCATGAAAGAGGGAGGATTGCTTAGGGCACCATTGCCAACTGACAGTGTGCAGACTTAAATCCTCCAGGGCACGAGACATGTAGCCTTCATGGAAGAAAGAGAATAACTACTCAAGTGTGTGGTTCAGCATTGGAGCACACTTGGGCTGCAGACAACTGAGACAGGAACCTAAATATGATTGTGTTCTCTAAAAAAAAAAAATGGACAGAAGGGATTTTACAGAGACTCCCAGAGAAATCAAGCTGGCAGCCACCCTCACCTTGGCACAGAGAAGCTTCTCTTTGCAGAAAGTGATGCTGATGAAGAGAGAATCAGTGACTGATGGACACTCAGCCTTTAAATGGACACCTATACCATTCTCCCCATCCCCACAGACAGACAGACAGGCAGGGAGACAGACACAGAGACACACACACAGAAAGACACACACAGGGATAGACACACACACACACACAGAGGTACACACAGAGAGACAGGCAGAGACAGAGACAGACACATGCAAAGACAGACAGAGAGAGAGAGATACACACAAAGAGACAGACAACACGTCTATACAGGGACAGACAAACACAGACACATAGAGATATACACAAAGAGACAGACACACACAGAGACAGACAGACACACAGAAAGACAGGCAGACAAACAGACACGCAGAAAGACAGGCAAACAGACAGACATAAAGAGAGACAGACAGAGACACAGAGAGATTCTAGGAGACACTTATTCCATAGAACAAATGGGCTCGTGCTCAACCACAGTAACTGAAAAAAGTGGAGAAGAAAAGTTAGATCAGATGTTTAAATATCATGTAGGCAGTTGTTTGTTTTAAATCAGAAGAGATGAGAGTCTTGTATACACCACAAGCCTGTATACTGGAGGCTTTCCATGGAGATCTCTGGCCCAATCAGGTGCGAGAATTAATGCAAAGGGGAGCAATCAAGCAAGGAGAGGAAGTCCTTTCTGCCCCTCCCACTGCTACAGTTGTCTCTGCCTCTGTCTCCACCATGCTGGTTACTCCACAGCACCCAGCATTGAGTCGGGTCAGGCTTGGCTGATTAGAGGGCGACTAGCCAGTGAGGAGTGTGGCAGAGCTTCAGGTGGCGTTTCAGGAGAGCAGACCTCTTCCCAATTGTTGCAGCTCTTATGACAGAAGCTCTCAGACATCGGAGTAGTTCTCGCACACCTTTAGTCCTTCTGGACAGAACTCTTATATATACAGTTTTGGAGTGGGTCAGGGTCTGACAGCAGGTGCTTCTCATTGGCTTAGTCTGAGAGCTTGGGGAAACCTTATTTGCATGTGGGAGGGCTTGGTGCTGCTCCTATAGCCACACACCTCTCTTCAGGAGACCTGTGGGTGGCTGTAACTTCCACAGGAGCCCAGGGCCCAAGGGGTGTAGCTAAACACTTGTCATCCCTTGCAGGCGACAGTCATCTGCTGGATCTCCTGGGGTAGGTGTCGGGGTTCTAAGCCTGAGCTGGACCTAGGACCAGGCTTCCTATCACAGCTCACCGCCCCACACTGGTGTGGACAACACTTGCTAGAAAAGGAAAATAGTTTTAGATGGCTGTGCTTTGTAGATATTCTCACTGTGGGTGCAGATGATGAAGGGACAGAGGCTGCTGAAAGAGATTCAGCCACAAGCACCTTGATGAGGTTAAAGTGGTTAAAACTTACGGTGCTCATAAAAACGAATTCTTCCTGCCCCTTTCCGGGAGTGACCTGGTGAAAATGTGGAGAAAGGACCGAAGCTCAGTGAAAGGCAAACGGACAGTGCCCAAACCACAACTGCTTTCCAAAAGTAACGTGTGCTGAGGGACATGGGCTGATGCTTTCCAGGCTGCCGTGTGACAGTGCCCTGAGCCCTCCAGCTCCCCATACTCTTATCCAGTCACATGTTCAGATTTCTCTATGATAATTTTTTTAATATGATAAGGAAAATAACTGAAATTCGCATTTGGCCAGTGTGATAGAGACAAGGAAATCTTTCGGGGGACAGCCACAAGATTCCACAAGAACTCATTTAATGGAAGCCCGCATGAGCCCGGATTGATGGCAAGGAAATAGCACCCCTGGTAATTCACAGAAATCCTGGTGAGGGCGTTGAGCTTTCTACAATCTATTATATGAGAATTTTGAGTCAAGCTTATCTATAGCTTAGGAAATAGGCTGACCCCAATTTGCCATTTTGATTGTCAAAATCCCAGATTTCTATGGAGTCCCTATAAAAGAAGCTTCCAAGGGCTGTGTAATGGCAGATAAGATTGTCTGGGCTTATATTATTTAGTGAACAAGCAAGAACAGAATTACATAGCAAGTGTTATAATTTAACATTTTAATGTATAGATAAGACACGACTGTAAGAACCGTTAATAGTAGCTCTCTGTAGGAGGTGACGTGCACAGTGATTTCTGTATTCTTGGTTCATCTCTATTTTATACACTAAAAACTGTTCTCCCTTCCCGAGTCTGTGTGATGCATGAACCCTCGGAAAGGTTATCTCTGCACCTATGCATCTTAGGTCAGCTTCTGAAGAAACAGTGCCCCAAATCTGCTGCCTATTTGAGGGACTTCGAGCGTCCTGCGGAGAAGTATTAACATAAGGGCAGAGAAAAGACTGCAGCATGATGCCTGGGGATTACTGGCATGTAGCAAACACAATTCACTTTAAAACGGACTCTGATGTGGCTCTCTACATTTAAAGTTGGAAGATGAGCTTAGAAATTGAGCATGCACCCGTGAGTGCCACAAAGGGTTTTGATGCTCTAGGGACAACACTTGGATGGTAGAGAACTCACATGTATGCAAGCTGCCCTGAGTTGGACTTCCAGAACATGACTTGAGCAAGGTGGTACAAAACTATAGCCCCGGCTCTCAAGAAGCAGAGACCGGAGGTTCAGAAGATCAATGTCATCCGTTGCTCCGGAACAAGTTTAACACCAGTCTGGACCACATGAGACTCTGTCTTAAAAATATAAACAGGGTATTAAATATTTCTTCCTGCGTTGGGTCACTATAGGCAGCTGAAAGTCTGGTTAGATAGGTTATCACCACAACGCTGTCATGTGTGCTGTTTGGTGGCTAGATATTTCCACCCATGCTTGGAGCATCTTCTAGTCTACCCACTAATGGGCACAGCCTCTCTGCTTCTTACATGTTAGGTCCAAACCATCAGCATAAACGTGCATCTTCTCTGACTACACAAGACACCTGAGGAAAAACTGCTGGAGCTGCTTCCCAGTCACAGGTCATATCCACCCATCACTCCGGCACCCTGCCACACCCTCACTCAGCCGTCACCATGGACATCTTGGGCTTGAGCCTCATCGGCGTGTTTTAAATGTGATTGGTGGAATGTTGCCTTGACATCCAGGTTAGATCTTATACCTCTTAGCTCACATCCCTCCAAAGTCCATTCCTGAGTCCAGTTGCCCCTTCATCCTTGGCCTTTCCTCTCTTGCCAGCAAGGATCTGAGGGGACCACGGGAACATTACTAGGACTGGAACACATGTGAAACTCACAAATAATTAATACAAAGGTTTTGGGAAAAAAAAGTATGAATTCACAATCACCTGCAGTTTCTGTTCTAGAAAATTTGACTCTTCTGGAATTTGGAGCACTGTACTCATGTGGCATACACACACATGCATATGCACATACATAAACATACAGGCATGCACACACACATATGCCCACACATGCACATACACAAACATGCAACACACACACACAACATGTGCATGCACACGCATGTACACACACATGCACACACCAATTTAAAAAACAAAATCAATTTAAAAATAAATACAATGAAGACAACAATGTAGGAACTCTACAAGTGGGTCTCAGTTTTTTTCTGCTTTGTTATTGTTAGGTCCAAAGCAGCCCCCAGATGGTAGCACTGCTGACAATGTCCTAAATGACGCCATGTGTGGGGAATTGCAGGCTGGTATCCAGTCGAGCAGAGGTCTGAACCCCAATGGTCATAATTCACCTACATGACACAGTAGGCATTCCCTCATGCTCCTGGAACTCCAGCCCCTGCCTAAGGTACCACCTCCCACAGCCCCACAAGAGAAGCATGGTCAGTGGTCACATAAGCAATGGCCCAAGCTTTTGACCTTCAGGCTAAAGTCCTCCCCAGTTACCTAGCAACAGTGAAGAACATAAAAAGGGGTGCTCACCCACACCTCGCTCTCTTACACTCTTATTCCTTTGTCCTCTACCTCTCACTTCTCTCACTTCTCTCTCCTCTTCCCTTTCTCTTTGTCTTCTCCTCTCTTCTCTCTCTCTCTCTCTCTCTTTCCTACCTTCTCTCTTTCCCCTGCATTTCTATAATAAAGCTCTTAAACCATAAAGTCTCTGCTCTGCTCCTTCAAGGCCCACTGTGCACTCCGGTCAGTGTTGGGAACTTCTTCCCCTATTCCCTTTCTCCCACAACCCTGGTGGCTTTATCAAAGTAGCTCTGGGGAAGGGGTCCCCAGTCAGGGCTGCCCCTTGGCCACCCCCTGAAGAGTGGGATAGAGGAATGCCCACCCAGGGATGAGTGGATAGGGTAGGTAGCAGCCCTCCCACACCTGACTGACCAGAGAATAGGGAAACTCTGGCAGGGTGTGGGCATATTTTTCCTTCAGTTCTTCCCCAGAGCCCCCAGCCCCCCCCCCTTTTTATTTTGCTCCCAACAGCTATGGGTTTGGCTTTGGGAAGAGGTCTGGCCCTCTGGTAAGTTCCAGAGGGCAGAGTAAGAATGGAGGTCAGAGGAAGCCAAAACAAGCACGGTGGGTCTTGGAGCTCTTGCCTGGGCATTGGCAGAATTTGTCAGGATCAGTGAGAAGTTGGAGGTTGAATGCACCATTTTCTGGCCACTGAGACTGACTCTCAAGCTGGTATTGTTGCAGAGCCTTATTGCAGTGAGAATTAAGGCAATGGTAATGGTATCTCTAAGTCCAAGGAGGGAACAGTACTTAAGGAGTCAGGCAATGGGGCTAAAGAGTCTGGTTTTAAGTGGGAAGAGCCCATGGTAACTCCAGGGAGGAAAGGAGACACCATTGAAAAGGTGGCGGTAAAGAACTGGCATAGGCTTTCTCTCCCCTAGAGCCTAGATACCCCAGAGACCTAGGATAAACCCAAACACTATTGGCCTGAAGAAATACCAATAAAATGAGTCCTGGTAATATTCTGCTATACTTATAGACCAATGCCTTATCCAGTCTTTATCCCAGCAGCAGATGGGAAAAAATTCAGAGATCCGCAGCCAGACATTATGCAGAGAGTCTAAATTGGAGGTCTCCATCAAATCCCTCTGCTCGGAGCACAAGGAATCCCATGGAAGAGGAGGTGGAATGATCGATGACAAGAACCAGAGAACACAAGGAGAACAGGGTCCTCTGAACCAACCAAGCCAAGTGCATATGAGTGCAGAGAAACTGATGCAGAAAACATGGCACTTACATGGGCCTGTAATAGGTCCTCTTCATATATATTATAGTTATTAACTCAGTCCTTTATGGAACTCCTGACTATGAGAATGAGTGAGTCTCTGAGCCTTGTGTCTGCTCTTGGGACTCTTCGCTTCCTGTTGGGTTGCTGTGTCCAACTTGTATATAATTCATCTTATTTTACATTTTTCATTGTTGTATCTGGAAAGCCTGTTCTTTTCTAATGAGGGACAGAGAGGAAGTAGATCTGGAGGGGTGGGGAGAGAGGTGGAGAGGAACTTGGGGAAGTAGAGTAAGGGGAAACTATAATAATGATATATTGTATGAGGGAGAGAGAGAGAGAGAGAGAGAGAGAGAGAGAGAGAGAGAGAGAGAGAGAGAGAATATTAGCATAGGAGCAGAGACACAGGGAGGGACTAACTCAGTGTGATTGGACAGCGTCTCAATCTGAGGAAGTCCCCAAGAGATCAAGACTTGTCAGAGACACACCCAGGATCACAGAGGAGAGGTGGCCAGTCTGTGGACTGAGACACCCAGGAAGGCAGAGGGAAGATGCTTGGAGTTAAAACCTGAGCTAGTGAGTGAGAGAGACAGATCAGGCAGCTCCAAGAGGACAGCCTCTCCAGAGTCTGAGGCACACAGGTAGAGCAGTAAGGGAGAGAAGCAGCATGAGACACATTCTAGATTTGGAACTGATACGGTGTGTGGTAGAGGCCCCCATTTCCAGGAGGGTCAAACTGGCAGTGTGGTTTGGCTAGGAAGAACTAGGTTATGTGGTATCCAAAATGTCCCTCCTAGTTTTGCCATATAAACAAGGGTGCAGTAAAACAGCTGAACCTGACCAATCTGTGAACAGAATCAAACTGCCAGCCTATTGCTCAGGGGCAGAGAGAAAAAGAAAAGGTGTGAGGAGCTTTGCCCGGCTTATGGTGGCAGGGAGTTGGAGGTTGTACGTGTGAGCCAGAATAAAGCAGGAGCCAGTGGGTGTGCAAATCTGTGCAAATCTTGTCTGAGTTCATCAGGCTCCTCGCTGGAGGTAGTGGCTGTGGGTGATAGATCAAGAAAGCATTGGCTTTTCTTGACAAACAGAAACAGTAGAAGATTTCTGAAGAATGCTGAGTTTAGGTAGCAATTCTCTGTTTATCCCATCAGGATCCAGCTTGAGCTGAGCCGACACTGTCATTTAGGACAATGTCAGCCATGGCACCATTTGGGGACCACTTTGGAACTAATAGTTATCATTGAATGAATGAAGTGCTAGTGCAGGTCTAGCCCACCCTCCCTGCTGCTAGGAAACCGTGTCTCTTTGAGACTTTAACATTTTCCCCGATGCCCATGAAGTTGAGGAGACATTAACTGTCAGTCCACTGCAGTTGTGCAGGCTTGGGAAAGGAGGAGCGGCCACAGTTCCTATGTTCAGCTGGCATTCCAAAAAAAGGGAACCTAACTTTAGGAGAAGCTAAGGTACAAACTTCAAGCTGGTAGAAGCTCTCTTGTATTCCACACATAACCATATTCTGCCTCAGGGGACTTTCTAAATACTCAACATCGCTGGAGAGTTGATGTTCAATAGCATTTGTGTGAGAGTGAAGAGGTGAAGGACATTTAATGTATATTTTTCTGCCCCTCTCTCTAGTCTTTAAAAGATAGTTTCATTTTTTTTCAAATCCTAACATTGCAACATTACAGAGTTGCACCTTTCTGCAGGGGGTGTCATGAGGACTACATGTGACAGATCTGAGTTTTTACAGAGTATCACTTGAGATTGTTTCCCCATATCAGGCCACTTATTCACTTTTACATAGAGTGGATGAAAAGCTACCCTTTCACTTGCTACAGTACCCCCGGCGTTTGTCCAGGGCAGGAGCCTGGAGGCAGGAGCTGATTCAGAGGCCATGGAGGGGTGTTGCTTACTGGTTGCTTCATGTGGCTTGCTCACCCTGCTATCTTATAGAACCCAGAACCATTACCACGGGCTGGGCCCTCCCAATTGAACACTAATTGAAGAATATGGTTATAGCTGGATCTCATGAAGGCTTTTCTTCAACTTAGGCTACTTCCTCTCTGATGGATGACTCTAGCTTATGTCAAGTTGACACACAAATCCAGTTAGGACAACTCCATACTACAGGATCCATTGTTATGGCTGAATAATAGCTCATTATGTTTGGGGGAGGGTGTCACATTTACTGTCCATGTGTGTGTTGATGGACACCTTCGTCAATCAGCATCTTTGGTGTTGCTATCAGCACAGAAGTGCAAATGGGAGGAGGGACTTTTGTTGTATCTCCTCTGGAAATGCATCCACATGTAGGTAGCTAAACCATGCAGTAGTTCTATTTGTAGTCTTTGCGGACCAAGATACAGTTCCTTCTCCATGGTGATGATGCTAATTTATGGCCCAGCATCAGTAACAAGAATCTTCTTCCCTTTGCTTCTTCAGCAGAATCTGTCCATTCTATCCCTTTAATGATAGCCATTCTGACTTCCTTGGTTGCTTGTAAGACTGAGTGCTGTCCCTTAGGAACCTTTTGATCATTTGCATCTTCTTTTGAGAAATAGCCCAGGTTATCTCTCTCATACCTGGAACCTAAACATGTTATCCTCAGAGAAGAGCACAGTGAGGAGTGGTAACTTGAGAGAGCAGAGGAAGCAGGAGACAGGCTGGACCAGAACAGAACAATGTGGCCATGTGCTTAAGAACGCAATGCAAGAGATGCTCAGTGTGGAAACAAGGAGATGCGAGGACCAGAAATTCTACTGACCTTGATTTCATAATTAGACACCACGATGACTGTGTACTGAAGTATTTTACTGTGTCCAATAAATATATATTGCTTTTATTTTCCCAGCAAAGAGAAAAGGTAAAATTAAAACAGCACTCTTCCTGGAGAGAGGTCACGATATCTCACACAGATTCTTGAAACTCTCCACAGGAACTATACCATCTCTTCAAGCACAAAGTTTATCAGTTCCAGACCTGTCTTCCCTACCCACTGAGCAGGAGCTGCACAGCTGGGCCTCTGAACCTTAAGAACCGAGGTGTCTGGTACCTCAAGTTCTTAAGAAGACCTCTTTCTGGATGGCCTAGTTGGTCATCTAGTTGGAGGAGAGGCCTTTGGTCCTGTGAAGGTTCTATGCCCCAGTGCAGGGGAATGCCAGGGCCAGGAAGTGGGAGTGAGTGGGTTGGGGAGCAGGGGGATAGGGAGGGGAGAGGGGATTTTTGGAGGGGAAACTAGGAAAGGGGACAACATTTGAAATGTAAATAAAGAAAATATCTAATAAAAACAAACAAACAAACAAACAAACAAACAGAAGACCGTTTTATCGTGTCTTTCTAAGCCTGTCCGCACCTTCCTCAGGGGAGAACCTCCCTGACCACTCTTCTTTCTCTCTCTCTCACCTCCTAATTACTTTTATGTACTCGTGTTTGCTGACTGCACATAAATCTTCTCCATCATGTGCCAGGAAGTTGCCTTTCTATCCCTGTTACCTGTCCTTATCACCTCCCACCATTCCTAATCTTTATAAGTTAAGTTCTTTGTGCCCTCTACTTTATTTACAGGTTTCTGCTGCCACTGAAATGAGGCTTCATCTCTGTCATTTTATTAAAGCCATTTTTGGGGGGTGTCTTAGGGTTTCTATTCCTGCACAAACATCATGACCAAGAAGCAAGTTGGGGAGGAAAGGGTTTATTTGGCTTACACTTCCATACTGCTGTTCATCACCAAAGGAAGTCAGGACTGGAACTCAAGCAGGAGCTGATGCAGAAGCCATGGAGGGATGTTCTTTACTGGCTTGCTTCCCCTGGCTTGCTCAGCCTGCNTTCTCCATGGTGATGATGCTAATTTATGGCCCAGCATCAGTAACAAGAATCTTCTTCCCTTTGCTTCTTCAGCAGAATCTGTCCATTCTATCCCTTTAATGATAGCCATTCTGACTTCCTTGGTTGCTTGTAAGACTGAGTGCTGTCCCTTAGGAACCTTTTGATCATTTGCATCTTCTTTTGAGAAATAGCCCAGGTTCTCTCTCATACCTGGAACCTAAACATGTTATCCTCAGAGAAGAGCACAGTGAGGAGTGGTAACTTGAGAGAGCAGAGGAAGCAGGAGACAGGCTGGACCAGAACAGAACAATGTGGCCATGTGCTTAAGAACGCAATGCAAGAGATGCTCAGTGTGGAAACAAGGAGATGCGAGGACCAGAAATTCTACTGACCTTGATTTCATAATTAGACACCACGATGACTGTGTACTGAAGTATTTTACTGTGTCCAATAAATATATATTGCTTTTATTTTCCCAGCAAAGAGAAAAGGTAAAATTAAAACAGCACTCTTCCTGGAGAGAGGTCACGATATCTCACACAGATTCTTGAAACTCTCCACAGGAACTATACCATCTCTTCAAGCACAAAGTTTATCAGTTTTTGACCTGTCTTCCCTACCCACTGAGCAGGAGCTGCACAGCTGGGCCTCTGAACCTTAAGAACAGAGGTGTCTGGTACCTCAAGTTCTTAAGAAGACCTCTTTCTGGATGGCCTAGTTGGTCATCTAGTTGGAGGAGAGGCCTTTGGTCCTGTGAAGGTTCTATGCCCCAGTGCAGGGGAATGCCAGGGCCAGGAAGTGGGAGTGAGTGGGTTGGGGAGCAGGGGGATAGGGAGGGGAGAGGGGATTTTTGGAGGGGAAACTAGGAAAGGGGACAACATTTGAAATGTAAATAAAGAAAATATCTAATAAAAACAAACAAACAAACAAACAAACAGAAGACCGTTTTATCGTGTCTTTCTAAGCCTGTCCGCACCTTCCTCAGGGGAGAACCTCCCTGACCACTCTTCTTTCTCTCTCTCTCACCTCCTAATTACTTTTATGTACTCGTGTTTGCTGACTGCACATAAATCTTCTCCATCATGTGCCAGGAAGTTGCCTTTCTATCCCTGTTACCTGTCCTTATCACCTCCCACCATTCCTAATCTTTATAAGTTAAGTTCTTTGTGCCCTCTACTTTATTTACAGGTTTCTGCTGCCACTGAAATGAGGCTTCATCTCTGTCATTTTATTAAAGCCATTTTTGGGGGGTCACTAATCATCTTTGTTGGTCCTAGAGTTTTGTAACAGCCCTCTGTCCTGCCGTCCATGGGAAGATGGTCCTTTAGAAGCACAGAGTAAAGCCTCACCATATGTCAAGAGTTCTAATATTCTGATCTTAGACTCCCTTCAGGTCAATGATAAAATAAACTTCTGTTCTTTAGGCCACTTAGTCTGAGGTACTTTGTCATGGCAGCACTACAAGATGAACCCAGCAACACGCATCCACTGAGAAAACTAAGCCGTGAGTTAGCATGGACTTGCACTGTGTATGAAGCCGGAACACAGATGGCTTTCTGAATCGTCCTCTGCCTGGCTCTCACTGGGCATTCAAGGACCCTCAGGGGAAAGGGTTAAGCAATGTTTAGCCAGTATGTATAGTTAGCTCTTTTCACCTCCCAAGACTTATTAGTACTCTGGGTATCAATTCACCGAGAATGAATAATACTTTAAATGACATCAGCTTCCGCCAACATGAAGAGGTTACTATGGTGATGGAGCAAGTTCTTCAGAGCACAAAACAAATACCATGCTTGATATATTAGTCATCCAGGGAGAGCAGCGGCAGGAGAGCTGCAGCATTCACTCCGTGAATGGCTGTCTATGCAGAGTCCGTGTCAGCAATTCTGCCTGGCTTTTCTGAATATCAAATCTGGGATGGTTGTACTGGGAATCTTGGCAGATTTACAAAAGCATTAACACTCATATTCAGAGACTTTTGTTTGTTGTTTTTGTTTGCTTTTCTACCTTATTTCTTGGCATTCATATTTTTAACAGGTTCATGGGTGTTCTCTGCTCAAATGCCAAAAGGAACACCCTCCCCAGAGCTCCTTCCCCATTCGACTATGAACTCAGTGAATTCCCTCTCTGGCCATTTAGACCTTACATTATCCTGATGCTAATTCCAGTTGGTATTTTTAGTGTAAGTTGTTTCCTGTCCATGTTTCCTTGAGATTTTTTTATGGACACAATTGAGATAATAAGACTTCTTTTACTCATAGATTCCTCCAATTAATCTTGTTCAGAAAGGCTTCAAAACAGCAAAGGGAAAAATAAAGGACTGTCAAGACTGCAACGGCCAATTTTGTCTTCTAGGGTGAGGAGGAGACTTGGTTTGAGCACATGGAAGAGAATCCACCTCATCAGGAGCTGATGGCTTGAGAAAGGGGGGAATCCATGGAGAAAAGAACCAACCCTGAGAAGCATCCCTAAAGCCAAGCTCCACTGCCACCACAAGCACTCCTGCCTCAGCCATGTTATGCTGGTTGTGATGGTTTGTATATGCGCCACCCAGGGAATGGCATTATTAGAATGTGTGGCCCTGTTGAAGTACTTGTGGCCTTGTTGGAATAGGCATGTCACTGTGGGCGTGAACCTTAAGAGTCTCATCCTAGCTGCCTGGAAGCCAGTATTCTGCTAGCAACTTTCAGATGAAGATGTAGAACTCTTAGATCTTTTTTGCACCATGCCTGCCTGGATGCTTCCTGCCTTGATGATAATGGACTGAACCTCTGAACCTGTAAGCCAGCCCCAAGTAAATGTTGTTCTTAGAAGAGCTGCCTTGGTCATGGTGTCTGTTCACAGCAGTAAAACCCTAGCTAAGACACCGGTGTACACAGGTCCTGTCCTGGTTTCTTGTATGTGAGTAACAGATCCGAACCACGTTTCTACCCTACCTCTCAGGTTTATCCAGTCATGCCCGGTGCTAAATCATTTGAGTGGTATCTGGGACCTATGGGGGCAACAGGGAGGGAGGTTCCAACTGCTCCACCTCTCTGGGTTACTAATGTTCATGTCTATGCTCCCTTTCTTGTCAAACATGCTGCAAAGCTTGGTTTGCTAACAAGCTTCATTGCTGTAAGCAATTTCTGTTCATGCTGGAGAAGAATTTTGGAAAGTCACATTTCTGATTGTTGCTTTGCTTCTGATGACTAAAAAACGATGAAGTGCCACCGGGATTCTTGCCATAGATATTCAGGAGGAGTGCTATGTTTCTAGGATATTCCTAAGCTGGACCGCATATTCCTCATATCATGTGAGACAAAACCACCCTTCTTTATTACTATAAAAGCAATGAACAAATAAAATGAATGCTGTAAAATAAATGAATGAAAGTATAAACTATTTTAAAATATAAATCATGGGGGCTGGAGAAATGGCTCAATAGTTAAGAGCTCCAACTGCTCTTCCAGAAGTCCTGAGTTCAATTCCTAGCACCCACATGGTGGCTCTCAACCATCTGTAATGGGATCTGATGTCCAGAGGTTTATTTAAAGACAGATACAGTGTACTCATATACATTAAATAAATAAATCTTTAAAAATATATGAATTATGAATATATTATGAATTATATTATAAACATATATGAATTATGGCTCCACACCCCAGAGGTAATAATTCTACGTTTTACATGCTCTTTGCAAATTATTCTCTTAGCCTATCAAGGTAAATTTTCCTGCCTTCAAATACATCATGAAATGTTTCTTGTGTCTTTAAATATTCATCAAGAAAATAACTTTCACTGGTTTAATGACTTGCTTAACTTGGCTGAATATTATCCCATCAAACAAAAGCACCAAAATGTATCTAACAACTCGCCTATCATTTGACATTTCTGCTGTTTCTAAATTTGGGGAATGCGATGGGTTTGTGGTCTTTGCACGTAAAGCTACATGTGTCTCTAATTGCCTCCTTGGGGTAAATTAAAAATGTGGTTACTGAGGTAAAAAGACATAAAGGTTTCAAATGCACTCAAATGAATCGCCAAATTGTTTCACAAAGGTCATCCAAGCTCATGTTCCCACAGGGGAACCAACCTGAATTGCCTCTGCCAGCTTCTTCCCAGGAACTGCTCTGATGAAAATGTTCAGGTGTGAAGGACAGTGACATCACTGTAGAAGGAGATGATATCCCTGTACTAGAAATTTACCCGGTGGACAAGGTAAAGCTCACACATGATTACCTGAACAAAATGTCCAGGATATGATATATGGTTGAATGAAGTTCAATTAAGACACTTCCTGGGAACTTAGAGAGAGTGCATCAAAATACAACACAAGAGATGAGCATGGGTGTCATAGAGCCAGGCCACACAGGAGGTGAGCATTGGTGTCATAGTCAGGCTACACAGGAGGTGAGCATGGGTGTCATAGAGCCAGGCCACACAGGAAGTGAGCATGGGTGTCATAGTCAGGCTACACAGGAGATGAGCATGGGTGTCATAGAGCCAGGCCACACAGGAGGCGAGCATGGGTGTCATAGTCAGGCTACACAGGAGGTGAGCATGGGTGTCATAGAGCCAGGCCACACAGGAGGTGAGCATGGGTGTCATAGAGTCAGGCCACACAGGAGGTAAGCATGGGTATCATAGAGTCAGGCCACACAGGAGGTGAGCATGGGTGTCATAGTCAGGCCACACAGGAGGTGAGCATGGGTGTCATAGTCAGGCCACACAGGAGGTGAGCATGGGTGTCATAGAGCCAGGCCACACAGGAGGTGAGCATGGGTGTCATAGAGCCAGGCTACACAGGAGGTGAGCATGGGTGTCATAGAGCCAGGCTATACACAGTAACCCTCCTTATCCACAGATATAAAGAGTTTGGTGTAAAAATGTTCTGAAATAACCCAGAGCTGTTACAGTACAGTCATGCTGTGCAGGGTCATAGAAAATCCAGAGATGCTTTGAAATGTTCAGTAGAGTTTGTATAAGGATTTGTAAGTACTTTAAGCATTGTTTAAGTAAAGAAATCATGCCTTCTGGTATCCTGGAAATTCCTGGAATCCCATCCCTGGAAGAAGCCAGAAATAAATACATAGAAATCTGAAGGACACAGGAAGTTCATTTGGTGGATGAATGTTCACTGTGGAAGTCCAAGGACCTGAACTCAAAGCCCAGGTGAAGAGGTAGATGAGCAGCTTGCTTGTATTCCTAGAGTTCCAGTTGCCAGATGTGAAGCCAACAGCAGTATCAAGATCAGGCCAGTCCCTGTGTGCAGCAGCGAACAATCAGAGACCCTATTTCCAATAGAACAGAAGATGAGGACTGACCCCTGAGGTTGTCCTCTGATCTTAACACATGTGATATGATGGGTGTGCTCACACTCGCAGACATGAGCATGTCAAATATACATACATGACTTAAAACATATAAAAGGTTTTAAGAAGAAACTAAAAAGGCCCATGAAATGTAACAGAGAAGGCAAGCTGAGCACTGGACTCTGACAACTTTGATTTCTCCTACCTGTTTTTAATGGCTGCAGCCATAGCCAGAGACAGCTGGTGCTTGTCTCACTTTCAGCATGGATTTCTAGCATCCACAGGGAGAGGGGAGAGGGGAGAGGGGAGAGAAAACATCTTCATACACCTTTGAGCTGCACAGACCCTCAGAAGACAGAATGGCAGAACCTACTGTAGGACATGATAGTGCCATGGTTCCAATGTCTTCTCCCTCAAAAACCCATAGTAAATTTGGTTTCCATAGAGATAGTATTGAGAAACAGGGTCTTCTGCAGGTGATTAAGCTGCTTCAGAAGGCGTTAAAAGCTAATGTCACAGGATGCCTCTGTCCTTGCCCTTTGACCTTCGTCATGAGATGAAGAATGGGAACTGTTGCAGAGCCTGGGCTGTGGACGATGAGCCTCAGAACTGTGAGCCTTAGACCCGTGAGTGACAAGCTTGATGTCCTTGTGTTGCCCCATCTGGGAAGTGGATCAAGGCCCACGGTTAACACGATGACAAGGTCCTGTTTCTACAGTGTCATCTTTTGCCAGCATGCCCCTAGCAGGTCCATCATGTTGTGAATTTCATCTGTCACTTTGCGTTATAAATACAAATTAAGATTAAAAATAACTGTTGCTGTTTTTTTTTAATCTTCTTTTTTTTGTGATCAATTTTGAGTTGAATGTTTAAGTTATCTGGAAAAATTTCAACCAAAATTAACTAGTTTTGTGATTCTGTAATCAAAGTTCCCAGTGTAGCATAAGCATAGGGAGATGGCTTAAATGCATGTGAGGACTGAGAGCCAGAGAAACACAGAGAAGCAGGCAAAGAAAAGGATGGTAGTGGTTCATTTGTTTTTTTTACCTTAACATAATAAAGTACTGAGCATTGTGTAAAGCATTTGGCACAAAGATAAAGTGTCTAAAGCCGTGGTTCTCAATGTACGGGGATCACATATCAGATGTACTGCATAACAGATATTTACATTATGATTTATAACAGTAGCAAACTTACAATTGTGAAGTAGCAATGAAATAATTGTATGGTTGTGGTCACTACCACATGAGGAACTGTATTAACAGTCACAGCATTGGAAAGGTTGAGAACGACTTTTCTGGAGGAAGCAGAGCAGCAGAGAACAGCCCTGTGGGAAGGTGAGGTCTGACTTAAGGCTGACAAGAACGGTCAGCTGTGTAATGCATGCTGGGAATTGCATGAGGAGGAGGCTTCTTGCAATGTTGAGTTCAGAGAGACAGATGGAGGACATGGATCCTGGGAAATGAAGCGGAAAGTGGAGAATCTGGGACGATTGTCACTTTTAACTTCTTGGACTTGAGGTCCGGTGTAGATGCCAGGCACCAGCAGTACAGTCCGATCTAAATAGCTGAACACTTTTCAAGAGAAAAATTAGAACTGCCTTTCTCAGACTATGTAACACAAGGCTAGAATAAACCTGAGTTTGCTTGATTTGGGAACATTAAGAAATTTAATGGAAAACAATTGGAGGGGAAAAATGGAATGGAAAGCGATATTTAGGGCTTGAGAGTTGGCTTAACAGATAATGAAACACGCTGCTCCTGTAGTGACCTGAGTTCAAATCCCAGCACCCACATCAGCCAGCTCCCAAACACAGCTCCAGGTTCAGGAGGTCTGATACTCTCTTCTGTCCTCAGTGGGCACCTTCATACACATGGTGCACAGACACACATGTAAGTACGTACACATACACATAACATAAAAAATAGTATCATTTTAAAGAAAATGGGAAAACTATTATTTTTCTGTCATTCATGTTCACAGAAAAGATCACTACTGGGTGCTCTGAAATAAACAACTTTGTGAGATTTGTGATCGTGAGGATCTTCAGCCGTGGTGATTGCCAAGGTCGTCCCCCTTAGAAAGGTACAAATTTCCATACCCCCACACAGAGGAAAGAGGCCTTGTAATCGCTGAGATTATAACATCATTAAGTTAGTTAAAATGTGTGTGCCTATGTGTAAGCATGTGTGTACATGTATGTGCATGTGTGTACATGTGTGTGTATGCATGTGTGTGTTTGCAAGTGTGCACACATGTGCATACAAATGGAAGGGTCATCAAGCAGTTTTCAGAGTTGTGAGTATATATAGCGTGTTATACAGCTATGAAACAAATGTGTATAAATGAATGAGACAATCAGGTATCTTCTGCCTAGGAAACTCCTTTGTCTTTGGTCAACAATGGAGGATGTGTTCACCTTTCCAGCACAAGAGTGTGTGGATGGCTAGCTCAGATTCCGACTTTCCTTCCCTAGATGAAGAAAGGGAGGCTTAGGTAAAAAGCAGCATCAAGTGACAGGTCTGCTCTACATTGTGCTCTGGGGACCCCTGTGCCACAACCCCAATCTCTGACCAGCAAAGACTGGGAAGAATGACACGAACACCAGGGCAGGTTCTCCATCAGCGAGCTCCTTCCTTTATTCAGCGTAGTCCAATATATACCCAGACCCTCTTGTCTCATCTCACTCTACCCTGCAGGGCCCAATCAGCATCAAGAACTCACGCTCCAAACACGCAGGCTAGACACTTCGGGATAGGCTAAGGACACAGCACACGAGGGATGACACTATGCGCCAGGCGGGGATAGCACGTGATTGTTGCCACTGCGCATGTGCAGGTTCACGGGGCTTGGCAATGAGCCTGGGCACCATCTTGGCCCATGCAGCTTCACCTGCTTCCCACACCCCTGTGCTGGGATTAATGACCGGCTTGTCAGTGCTGTGGGACCCACCCTAAGTTTTGGAGAAGAGGACTCTCATTTTATTTCTTACTTAGCCATGCACACAGACAGTTAGTCCTGCATTTGTGCCACAGACCTCAGAGAGAGAAAATGGCAGTCAGCTGGGGCTAAGGTTCTACAGCCTAGGGGCTCTACTCTCTGAGGGCTTTGAGTTGAACTGTCTAGACATATCCATTGTGAGAGTTCTGTGGCTCACGAGGAAAAGGGCTCTTCTAGCTGGAGGCCTTAACTGCCTTGTCACATCTATTGAGAGTGATGAAGGGCCTGCTTTATAGGAAACATGTATGCCAAAGATCTGACACAGGTCAGACAGGATGGCACAATGGGAGTGCATGGCTGATATAGTCCTGGTTACTGCTACTTCTGCCTGTTGAAGTGGACGGAAGCAGACAGAGTCAGCCCATGCTGCCAAACACCCTTGCCAAAGCCCATACCCCAAACTTACTGAGCTGGATATAAAAAGTGGCTAACTCCATCAAAACCGAGACTGGAAGCTTCACTCATTGGCTAAACCACACACTAAATAGTCAAGAGATATGCAGTTTTAAGTATTTGATGGACACAGATAGTGCTCCTCTGTTCAAAGCAGATATTAATGGTTAGTAATAGAGACACTGATAGAGTTATGTACTCACTGGGAGATTGGGAGACTGGGTGACAGGGGTGACTGACCCTTCAGCATGCAGCTCATCAACATGCTACAGAGAGCCAGTGTTCTATGCGCAGTACCTTTCTGCAGGAAGATTTTGTGCTCAGTAGATTCATGAACCACTACATCCTTAAATACCTGGGTGATAGACACACTGACCTGTTCTCTCCAACCCTCGATTCCAAAATGGTAAAATGCGTAGGAAAGATTTCCTGAAGATCTTGGATTGTATTTGTAGTTGAAGGGCAAAACACGATCAGCTATTCTTCCACAAAAACCTCCAGCAACCAATGTATAGTGTAGGGAATTGGGAGTCTCCTTGTTTAAAGAGACCTTTAGAATATATTAGCCAACATGACTCATAATATCAATACATTTGCATACCCTGAATACAATCCCTTTCTGCCAGGGAATAACACAACAGACAGCCAATCCAATGGTAACATTGCCTATAATGAGATTTCAGGAGGGTCATGAGTCCCCAGGGTGACAGGTGCTATTAAGATTTGAAAGGACATGATTGTTACAGTTGGGCAGGGAGTTTGGCTATTGGCCTGGAAGGCCATTAATGCCATCTGTCTTGCTTAATGCTCCCTCTGACATCAAAGCAAACAGAAACACACCGGGAAGCATTTGAAGGGAGATGGAACTTTAAAACCATGATCTTGAAACATGCCTTTCCAATCTGAGTTTCCAACTTGATCCTTGCACATCACTAAATTGACCCCTTTTTTCGTTAATGTTTACCTCTTTCCTGTGTTTCTGAGTGGGAACTGCTCATTAAGGACAGAAGTAAAAATCACATGTGTGCTGAACCTGTACCATCTGAAGCCATTAAATGAGACACGTGATCACATGAGCCGATGCTCTTGGAAAAGTATCTCTTAAAGAGTATATATATATATATATATATATATATATATATATATATATATATATCCACATTCAAAGTATGAAATTAGCTGTTTCTGGACACTCCTGTCTATTGAGCATATTTCAGTAAATGCTTCTGTTCTTCTGTTACAAGCTTTCCAGGGTCCCCTTTAATCCTGCCACATTCCGATGTCAGTGAGGTGCACAGAATACAATGGATGGCTTCTATGTGTTTGGCATTCCCTAGACTTCAGGTTGTGAGTTTTTCTTGCTCCAAGCAGAAGACACCCTGTGTGCATCTGCCTTGGATTGCAAGTGGTATCTGCTCTAGGCTTATGGCTTACAAAGAGGTTCCCTGCTGATTGATGGAGATCAGGACTGCTCATTTGTGGGTCTATTAACTTGAATTATCCAAGCTAAACACTGCCTTATTATTTCCCAGGTGCACCCTTAACTCTCATCGTTCTGTTTTAAATATCTGGTTTTGTTCCTCAGTGATGCTTATAACACTCGCCGAATTGAGATCCATTCAGAAACAACGAGCAGAGTCTCTGTCCCCATTTTCCAACCCCAAAATAAAGATGCAAAGTGGATTCAGCTTCATGCTCATCCTGAGATCCTGACAGTAAGATGGTCTGTGATCAGAACACACGACCCCACTGACTCTGTCGGGCTTCTCTCTTTGTTTAGTTCTAAGGGATTGTGAACTGATTTCATCTCACTAATTTTTTTTTCTTACATAAAATCTTCCACCCATTGGTGAGATATTCTGAGAAAAAGAGTTTGTTTCTGTTTTGAGTGAATACATGTTCCTGTGAAACAATCAGAATGTGAGTTCAGAATCTTCATTCATGTTTCCCATGGATTAAACAAAGTGCCAAGGGATGGTGATGTGCCAGGAAACCTGGTGCTGAGACAGCATGAAAGCAAAGGGAATTTTCTAAGGAACAAACTGTAGTGAGCCCTGACACAATCACCGCACTGAGGATTTCTGGTCTGAACCAGCCATACAAATGTGCAGCTGGCAGCATGATATTTAGTAGGGGTCCCACCTCTCTGTCTCAGAGAGACACTGAAAAGCAGGGTTTGCTAGAAGGACACGAGGGAACCAAAAAAGCTAATTTGGGAAATGACATCCAAAACGTTACAGTAACTGCTTAACATACAGAGTGGGTGACACAGACTAGTGTGAACTGTGCTAATTATGGATTTCTTCAGGGCCATTTGTGGAAACCCTCAAGGTAGCAAGAGAGTATGGGGGGACAAATTGTAATTACAGATAACCCTCTGGAGTGTTCTTTGTCAAGATATTAGCTGCGTACTCAAAACAACCAAACAGAGGTTGTATAGATCACCTGACTTTTATATACAGAGTTCAGAGTGGTTGTAAGCCTTGTTACCTCTTGTGTTAAATCCTTGTTTTGTTTCATCTGATTTGTAACCTAGAAAACCACAGAAAGGCTGGACTCATCTACACAGACTTACTGACAGGAAGCCACGATGGAGGAGGGCTGCACCTTGGCAAGAGAGACTTAAGATGCAGCTTCAAAGCCTGAGGTGGCATCACCCGGGCACGTGTCCCCTTGCTCAGCATCTGCCCTGAACGCAATGCAGAGAAAGGACCTGAATCCATTTGCTTAGCACACACACTCAAGCACCTCTAGGTCAGGATTTATGATGCTCCTGTGTAAGCCGCCCGAGGCCTACACTAACTGGGTTCCTGAGGGGGAGGCCGGAGCTGTATGGGAGAGAAAGGTTGAGAGGAATATGAAGGCCAAGACAAACGTACTCTGATCAAGGCCCCAAAGTTTATTGGGAGTCTATGCTTATAAAGAGGGTAGGCCCACCCCTGCCAGTCCACTCTTTGCACCTGGGTCCAGCCTGAAAACAAGGGACGGACCTGCAATGTGCAGGATGTTTCTCTGGAATGTCTCAAGGGGTGTCTCAGCAGGTGGCAGGATTTCAGAGTAGTACAGCTGCAGTTGACATAACAAAAGAGCCTACTAAGTTGGAAGGCTACACAGCAGGTGATCTCATTTCAGTGGCCTCAAAGTCTGTATAGGCCTGCTGCAGGCCTGGGGGAGGTTACACTCCTGTATATTGTAAATCAGCATACAGGTGTATGCTTGGGATGCCTAATGCCTGTCATCAGATGTGACTATGCTCTCAAGCAAAATGGGATATGGTGGTTTGAATGTGAATGGCCTCTCTAGGCTCACGTGTTCCACTTGATAAAACCCCAGTTGATGGAATTGTTTGGGAAGAATTGGGAGGTGTGGCCTTGTTGGAGGAGGTGTGTTGGAGGGGGTTGACTGTGAGGTCTCATTCAAGCTAGCTCTCTCTTTCTCTTCCTCTTGCCTGTGGACATGCTATAAGCTCTCAGCTACTGCTCCACTGTCATGCCTGTCTGTCTGCTGATATGTCTCCCATCACAATGCTCATGGACCCAACCTTCTAGAACCATGAGCCCCCTCATTAAATATTTTCTTTTATATACTGCCTTGGTCATGGTGTTTTGTCATGGCAATAGGAAGGTAACTTAGTCAAGGGGAAATGGCTCTTGGTCTTATGAACCATTTTCCTCCCGTAATTGTTCTTGAGTATCAGGAAAACAGGGCAGAATGAAGGTTTCTAAAAATAGTAGACACTGTGCTCTCTTCCCCAGCCTTTGTGGCTTCCTTTGAAGGATGTGTGGACAAGTGCCTGTCCATAATCTCTGGTTTTCATAACACAAAGGTGTCCCTATAATTAATTACCATCCACCTAGAATGGGTCTTCAACTCAGCTGTAGATATGAAGACAGAGACTATGAGTATCAGGCATGAGTTTCAGCCAGGTTTGGATAGGGCCAAGCTCTGGCCCCTCACTACAGCCTACAATCTGCTGTTGGATGTCGTGACTCCCACAGGCTGCTACTGCATGGTGGATAACCTCCTGTGTTTTGCAGTAAAGACATGCACTGTTTCATGAAGAAGGGAACGCACAGAAAGAAAAAGGTAAAAGAAGAAATTACAGAAATTCAGGTTCAAAGTCTTGGTGGTAAATTGTTATTCCAGAGCACAGTTTGTTGACCCTGTTTAAGAGGATTCCTAGCTTCTAAGGCAGTGTGATTGTGCAGTTTGGTTAAGATGGTATGCTTATTTCCCTTCCACAGGCACATCCCAAGGAGGACAACACTGTTTTGACTCATTCTTAACTATTCCAGAATAAATGACAAAAGCCACAAGGTTATCTAAGCACAAATTCAATGTGAGCTTAATCTCATTCCATTTTAATAGAAATTTCTGGACCTAATCTCCACTGAAAGACATTTTCCCCTAAGGCTGTGACTTCTCCTGCCATCTATGATTCAAATATCTCCAAGACATAAATTAATAGTTACACCTACAATCAGATAGTTATGTTTAGAAAATAAGATGGAGCAGCTCAAACGCTGGCGCAGCCTGGTATGAAAACAGACTGGCAATATCTGTATAGCTAGAGAAACAGTATAATTTAGTTCAAAGTGAAATGGAATAAGTTTCTCTGAAACTAACAAATAATGGCCTCCCCCCGCAAGCCCCTAAAAGTATGTGAGATGTGAACCTATCCACATACAGTTCATGCAATCGGACTTTAGACCTAGGCTGCCAAGTCTGTCTCAGACTCTCCCAGTGCAGTTCACATTGCCAGTCACAATAGAGCCTTGTTGAAATAAATTGCCGCCATTGCTGGTGCAAGATGCTTCCATTCCCAGCTTTTCTATTTTGTACGCAAACTGTCATTTGACAACTCCCTTGTCATTATATCATTGCTGATAGGCATCTGTTCCTTCCCTGAAAGCAGATCAGAACTGCATACATCTCACTCTGACATGTGGACATGGCTTTGGCTCAAGAAGCTACACAATGTAGCATCTGGGGATGTTGAGCCAAGTAAGATGGGAAGTATAGGCCAGGACTAGGTGACCTCCATCCCAGGGGCATACCTGAGAGAGGCCAGGAGACACAAAGATGCAACTCTTCAGCTTTGCAGATAGCCTCCATCCCTGGGGCATACCTCAGAGAGGCCAGGAGACACAGAGATACTATGCTTCATTTTCTTTCATATTTTTCATATGAAAAACATGGTAGTCACTCCTGTTTCACAGAGTCATGTTTTTAATTTGCACAATGACAAAGCTGTAAACATATTTCAGTACCAGGCATTAAATTACCTTATTCTGAGCATGTAAAACAAGAAGTCTCTAAATATTCAGTCTTAACTATACTTATAAGGACTGTTAATTTAAAGGTGTATTTGTTATTGTATATATAATATTTTGATTTTATTTTACTATTATGTAATTTTATAAAATTATCATGGAATTTTAAGGACTACATAGTAGCAATGTACAAAACCTTTAGCTTCTGGCCTAGAAAGCAACCAGCCTGCTCACAGACAGGACATCACAGTGGGCTGCCTCCTCTCAGTCCCACATGCAGCACTGATGAGGTATTTAGTACCAGGAGTTGAATCTCTCAGAGTTCTGGTTCATAATACCCTCCACCCATTGTGGGTATCCCATCATGTCACCATCAAGGTTCCTCATGGCCCACCAGGACACCACAGAGGGCTGGAACATGGCCCTGTGACAGATTGCATTATCAGACCTGATGTGTGTCCTATCACTTCAGTGCACATTGGCTTTCTTGAGAGACAATCCTCATGTAACTTCAGGTTTTCTTTGGCTCCTATACTAGCTTTTGTGACACATCTGTCCTCTCATGTCCTCAGGGTCTCCTTGGCTGATGGTGTATCTTGCTTTAGTTTCTGTAGCCAGTGTAGACCTGAGGACATCTAGAATGTGTCTGAATATGTTAGATTTTAGAACTGTACATTTAAAATCCGAAAATGATTTTTTTCTACTTGCCAGCATTAATTAAATTGCTATGACTAAAATGTTCTGGGGAGTGAGGCAGAGGAACAGAGTCAGGAGTATTGACAGGGCAGAGTCTAGGTTTCAAAGAAAAATAATGCTACATTACATATAAATGAAACAGAAAGAATCAAATTAAACATGACTGAAATAATGCCCCAGTTTACTAAGGTTATGAGTGTGTGTGTGTGTGTATGTGTGTGTGTGTGTGTGTAAGAGATAGAGAGTGAGAATATAAATATTACATATATATGTAAGAGAGAGATTTATGTTACACATATGTATATGCTTGTGAATGTATACATGTGTGTAAGAGAGAATTTATATTATATATGTATATGTGGTATAGGAAACACAAAGAGAGTTTATATTATATTATATATGTGTGTGTAGTTGTGTAAGAGAGAGAATTCATATTATATATGTGTGTGCTTGTAAGAGAAAAATTTATATCACATATATAATGAGTGAATGTGTATGCATGTCTGTGTACATGTTTATGTGCATGTGTGCAAGAGAGAGTCACAGAGAATTTATACTGTCTTTGTATGTGTGTGTGTTCATACAGAAGAGACCTAACAATCAAGTGTAATTTTTGCTTCTGATCCTCATATATGAGAGGCATCCTTGACATGCCTGATAAAACTTGTGTGAGGTCTCAGGATTGTAACATCATGGCACATCAATGTTACCACAAAGGAAATACTTTAAAATTGTTATTCATTAAATCAACAATTTTGACTCTAGGGGTAGACCCTAAGCACAGCGCCTTAGTTTTCCTCTGAATGCCCATGGAGTAACTATACATAGCATTGGTGAAGCCATTAACCACCGATGTGAACCAGCAGGCAGCTGGTGTGAGCATTAGTCTGAAGTGCAGTCTGCCACCAAATGCAGGGAAATGTCAAAGACACTGAGGGAGAGCAAATATGGAGTCATTGCCCTGGCAGGGCATGATGGGAGCTGAAAACACTGAGCTACAGAACATCACAGAGAAGTGGGGTGCACGATCTCAGTCAGGATGCTATGTCCCAGGAGGCTTTGTGAAATGTTGATGTTGCAATTGAGGTTTCTGGAATATAATTTAATTTGAAGAAGAAAGGCTGCCCACTGTGCATCGAGCCAATAGGACATGTAATAGCTAAGTCAAGAAGAGCATGACTTGTTTTAAGGAACTCCAGAAGGGCCAAAATGAACACATGCCTCTGTGAGGATAGGTGAGGGAGAGCTGGCATGACCCCCTAGGAACTTAGGCACCCTATCAATACAGTCAAAAGAATTCACAAGACATTATTTTGTCAAGCGATGGCCTGCGTGTGCTACTTAGGACAACATATATCAGCTTGTCATTTGGATGTTAAAACGCTGGTGGATGTTCCCTGGCATCTCATGGCTACACATCCAGGATCCTTCTCCTTCCAGTTCTAGTTTATGCCAGGCTAGAAAGTCTGCACTAGACAGAAGAATTAAGGATAGAGTTCTCCTTCAAAGTTCGCTCTTACCAAATCTGTTGCCTGCCTGTGGCCTTCACTCTTCCAGGATGGGTCTAGGTGGCAGCAGGTGAGGTGTTGGGTCCATTTGCAGTTTCTGAGCTTGAGGTAGGTGAGCTTGGTCCACCTTTGTTCTCATGCAAAATCCTGCTGCAAGTACACCTCCCTGATCAAGACAGAGTTCGAGAGGTGAATGACTCTGAAATGAAGGCTTGGTTCTGAGAAATCCCTGAACACTTCAGAGGGTAAAGGGCTGGCATTTATCCAGCAGCCTGAGAGAAGACAGGCTCCTCCTATTTTGTTTCCATCCAGGAGAGGCCCCCTGAGAGATGCCTGATTGTTAGCTGAGTTAGGGTGACATTCAACTAAACTAAACATACACACAAGGATGAATCTAGAAAAACCAGTATGTGTGCGAGCTAGCACCCAAGCGAGCATGCATGCACACACACACACACACATCTGCACACACACACACACACACACACATATACACATATACATCCCTACACACACACACCTGCATACGTACACATAAACACACTCACACACATACACCCCTGCGCACGCAAGCGCACATGCACACACACACACACACCTGCACACAGATACACACCTGTGCACTCACATACACCTGCAAGCACACACATAAACACACTCACACATACACGCATCCCTTCACACACAGATACACATAAAAACACACACATACACACAGTCCTGCATACACATACACACACACATACCTGCACATACACACACGCACACCTGCACACACACACACCTGCAAGCACACACATAAACACACTCACACATACACACATCCCTTCACACACAGACACACATAAAAACACACTCACACATACACGCAGTCCTGCACACACACACCTGCACACACACACACCCGCACACACACACTTTTCACTGGCCTCTATTTTATCTCACTCACTTCTCTTTCATAAAGTCAAGGCTTTTGGTTCACCTCACTCTTTGTGCAAGTGCTGGACAAAGGTCATACCTGTCAGCAGAACACCACCCCTGGCTCTTAATGCACACCTCAGCTTGTGCTCACCCTGAGGTAGCTGCCAGCTCCTCCTTGCACATGCAGATGGATTATGTTGGTAGAACTCTTAAAATGATTCTGGCACCTGCTTTTCAGAACATGGCCGGGGTCAGGGGGAGAGAACTCTGCTTTCTTACTTCTAGTCTTGGTTGCTTTTGTTTTATGTGGAAATTCTTTTACTTCTTATTTAACTCAAGGAGGAACACATATATCAGGAAAATTGTAAAAACTCATACTAATTCATGAGCTCACTCGTAACGGTCCACTGACCTCAGCTGAAGTCTTCAACTTGAGTTTTGCTGTAACTGTAACATGTTCCTTTCAGATTCTTGCCTATGTGCACTCCACAGGAGGAAACACATGCCTGCTACCATAGATCTGGCCAAACCCCATAGTCAGTCAGGAGCTAACAGGCCCCAGGGGGTGGGGGACCTTCTACTACTATTTCTCTAAATGAACACAGCATCGAGCTGCCCTTCCTGCCTCTATGTGCACAGATTAGTATGTACGGCTCTCAGACGTCATGGAAGCTTCCCGGTGCAATAGACGGCCGTTAACTCGGAAACTTGACAAGACTGAAATAGGCAAGACTTGCAAATCCTAATTTTAGAAGTTAGCTAGGATGGAAACAGGTTTTAGAGGGGTAAATCACTAGTGTCAGTTATAAAAACAGTTGAAGACTCATAACGAATTAAAATTTGTCCTATATATTCTAAGTCAAGTGCTGATATTTTAAGAGCTTTGAGGTTTGATAAGATACACTCGGAAGTAGATTATCTTGAATGACCAATAACAATTTAAAGCACATAATAATGATCAAACTCTCTTGTATATGTACCTACACAAGTTCCCGTGTGTGCATCGCCCACCTTCAAACACAGATTAGCAATTATTGGCAAGTGGGTTCTACAAAACAAAATGTGCCAAAATTTCTCTAAATCCCTATACATTTTGCAAAAAAAAAAGTGACATAAAACAGAGTGGGTAACTCAGAAAATTAAAAATGCACAAAAGACTCACAGAACAGCGGTGCCACAAACAAGAAAGATTTCTAGAGTTGTTTGCACCAATAAAACTGCACAACATAAAACAGCAACTGCCTAAGTTATTTGCTAACCATGCACCAGTGTTACAGAAAGAGTACCCTGAATCCAGCCAGTTTACGCTAGAATGCTTAGAGGGCTTCTTGCTGTGCCTCTGTGTGTCATAGTCGTCACTTAGAGAGGAAGCTAACAATCCTCTCAATGGCCAAAGGACACATCAAAGTCAAGAGAGCTGTGTACACCCCCCAAAAATACTCAAACACTTTTACAAGGGATTAATTATATTCTTACCATCTATCTTCCATTAACCAGTAAGAAAATAACCAATCAACCAATCAACTTCTAAGAGATGGCCATACTAGAGGCAAAAGTCTGTGGCAGGACAAAGGTGTCCTCAAACCTTCCGACTTAAAAACATAGCTATTCTCAGCTGCCAGTATAATTAATGAAGTGAAAATTCAATCCAGAGTGTTATAACACTTCCCACCTACCAAATAAAGTTTGGTGATTCATTTCATAGCTGGAGCAAATTGGGGTGAAAGAGACTCTTTGGCGCAGTGGTGGGAGTGCAAGTTTTCACAAGCTGTCTGGAAGGAACAGGGTAATATTTACCAAAATTTAATGCATACCTTTCCCATTTCCTGTGTAGAAATTAGTGCTCTAATATAACTACTAATCTAATCACAGATATGCTGGGATCCAGGCACAGACATATTTTTAACTGACATTGCCAAGAGTAGCTGCCTACCCATTTTAAGAAATGGCAGTTGAATCACAAAGCAGTATGAACGTCAAACACTGCTAAAGAAGAGTGTAAAATGGCCCAGGAAGGCTTGCAAAATAAGGCCTGGAGGAGTGCAGTTACACAAGTAGCACAGTGGGCACAGCACCTCTTGTGAAATAAAGGATTGCTCCATAGTCACACGACACGTGCATTGGTACGTGGAAGTACTTGTTGGAAGGATGATTTGGGAGTTGTAATCAACTGTGTGTGACAAGGATGTGATGTGGGAAATTCCAGTCCTCTCCTTCTCTATGTCTCTCTCTAACACAGTCTCTGGACACACACATGCTGGCAGACACGCTGCTGCCCTGTTGCCACTGTATAAGCTTTGGCCAATCCTCTTCCTATCCTTTCCTTGCTACCGTCTGACTGTTGGAGTAAAACGAGCAAACGAAAACCTTGTGCTTGGCATAAGAATTCAACAAGCAGATGAGGTCTCTATGACTATCTACCACTATTCTCTCTCTCCCTTGCATAAGAATTCAACAGGCAGATGAGGTCTCTATGACTCTCTATCTACCACTATTCTCTCTCTCCCTTGCCCTCCTCCTCTCCCTCTCCCTCTCCCCCTCCCTCCTCTCTCTCCTCTCTTCCCCCCTCCCTCTCTCCCTCTCCCCCTCTCCTCCTCCTTCTCCCTCTCCTCCCTCTCTCCCCTCTCCCTCTCACCCCTTCCTTTTCCCCCTTCCCCTTCCCCCTTCCCCCTCTTCCTTTCTCCCCTTCCCCTCCTCCCTCCCCTCCCCTCCTCTCTCTTTCTCTCCATATAATAGTGTAAATACCAAACAGATCAAAACACAGTCCATCTGCAGCCCCAAGACTTCATTCAACCCCTTGCTGCTTAGCATGCACACACACACACACACACACACACACACACACACACACACACACACCAATCACTGTTGGTACATTTTCCCCCTGTCCTGTTCCTGATGCATATTATAAAACAGAGCTGTATAGAGTATTATCATTCATATCTAGTCTTTATCTTCTTATCTCTGTTTCTGTGATTTTTTTTTCCATTAGTAGCAATCCCTTTTCGTCTTTCTCCCACTGCTGGGGAGTACTCTGTTGTCTACACACACCCCACAAGTTTTACTTATTCTATTATGGATACAGATTTGTCTTATTTCCAGCTGGGAGCTATCTAAGTAGAGATGTGAGGACTGTGTGTGTAATCTCTCCACAGGCACACAGACTCACGCTTTCTGCTTTGCCATCATCACAGACACTTTGCATCTGTGGTTAGAGTAAGCAGAGAGCTAGCTGAGCAAAGGCCTGGTATCTAAATCAACAGAGCAAGAATTGTTAAATCACCTCTATGGCGATCCTGGAGGTGGGTAGGGCAGAGAGGGGCAGGGAGGAAGAACTTTCTGAAGGCCGCTGAGTCTTCCGTGTTGGTGTTGTAACGTTGTGGGAATGGGGAGATGATCTCAGCTGGTACTCTTCAGTGCTGTGCATCCTGTCTTTGGAATAAGGGTCTCTCGTAGCTCACCCAGTAAGCCAGGCTGGCTGGCCAGTCAGCCCCACTGATCTGCCTGTCAGTATTCCCCAATTCCCCCATTTCTCCACACACACAGTGGAATGATAAGCACAAGGAACCACACCTGGCTTTCTACAGTGAATTTTGCTGATTCTCCTTGGGTCCTCATGCTTGCAAATGGTAAGCAATTTACTAACGGAACTATAACCCTTGCTCCTTTTTAGTGTTCCCAAGAAGATACTCTATCAACCTTCACCCTCAGCCGTGGTGGTCCTTTGTGTCTTTGGATGCATTAATACTTTGTGCCCTATAAATTTAATAAGAGGAAGCTATTTTTAATTTTTTTAATAATTTCTAGTTCATATTTAAATACCGGTTGGGTCAGCTTTATGGTTTGTGTGTTTTCCTGGAGAATTTTCAATCCACTCGTTTTCATCGTTCTTGGCAGCGACATAATCCCACGAACTCTTGTTGGCTCCTTTGTGTGTCTTCACTGTTTGTTTGTTTTATGTATTGTTTTCTTGTGTCTTCACTAAATTACTTCATGGTTCCTGTGTACGTGACCAGTTCATGTGTATTAGTTACCTTTTCTGGACAGCTAATTAAACTGAAGATTTTGTGTTCATTACCCAAATTCTATGGAATTATTTGAGTAGTTTAAATAAGGAATTCATTCTTCATTACACTTTCCTGCCGTGTTTTCATTAAAAATGTGTTTAATTTCTCCTGTTCTCTGTATTTGTTCTTTGCCCAATTCGATTTTTCCAGAAAATTGTTTCTTTACTTACTTGCTGAAAACTGCCTTAAAGACCATTCTGATTACAAATTGTCAGGCTTCCTCCATCTAGGCTAGGGCTTCTCAGCCTTCCTAATGCTGCGACCCTTTAATGCAGTTCCTCATGCTGTGGTGACCCTAAACCATATAATTATTTCATTGCTACTTTTAACTGTAATTTTTTTCTACTGTTATGAATCACAGTGTAACTATCTGATATGCAGGATATCTGATAGGCGACCCGGAAAGGGGTTATCACACACAGGCTGAGAACCACTGATCTAGAGGAATACGTGTCTCGGCCCTTGGATATGGCTGTCTGATTTTGGAAGCTGGGGTCTGTGGTTATTCAGTACAGAAGCCTTAGCACCGAGTGTCTTTTCCATCTTCTGGAGTGTCCTTTCCATCTTGTGGAGTGGTTTCCCGTGTCCTTTGATAATGAGCTAACCTCCAAGCCAGTGTGAGTGACTAGGGAGGTCCTAGCTAGACCTTCAATGAGGGTGACATTCTTTGTCCTGTCCCTTTCACTCTGCAGCCAGCAGAATAAAAGATCAGGTATTTCAGAGCCAATGACTTAGGAGAGATGAGAGGACAAATCAGTTGGGGAGGTGGGCAGGAGAGTGGGTGTGCAGGGAGGAGGGTGGGTCTGCAGGCAGGAAGGTGAGTCTGCAGGCAGGAGGGTGGGTCTGCAGGCAGGAGGGTGGATCTGTAGGCAGGAGGGTGGGTCTGTAGGCAGGAGGGTGAGTCTATAGGCTGGAGGGTGGGTCTGCAGGCAGGAGGGTGGATCTGTAGGCAGGAGAGTAGATCTGTGTGCAGGAGGATAGATCTGGAGCTGTAAAAATGATGTGATTGATTATGATCAAAATAATTTGTATGAAATTTCAAAAAACTAAAAAGAAGTGAGAAATATTTTTTAATAGTATGGGTTGAAGTAATATTTTTTTTTTTAAAGACGGTTTTGAGTAAAATTAGCCTCTCCCTGGAGAAAATGTGTGTAGCTGTGAGCTGATTTTTCAAATGATCCCTAGTAATCTTGACGATACCCAAAGAAATACAAAGGATACAGGTAGAAGGCAGCTCACCGGTGTAAGAAGACTTGGGGCAATATTTCTTGCATTCTCTAGTTACAATTCTACAAGGTGTTTAAATAATAGAAGGCCAAAGATGCATTAAATCTTTTTCCAATTAAACTTGTTCAACATAGCCAATATTAATTCTCCAGATAAGTTTCTACTGTGCTTTTGGAGACAGTCAGGATACAAGGGTGAGGTAGATATATCAACACCATATATTATTATCCTTCAACACCATATATTATTCTGGAGAAGGTATCAGAGTCTGAAACCTGCCTGGTATCCATGTATTTATTTAAAGTTTTGGGTTTTTTTATTATATATATTTTCTTTATTTACATTTCAAATGTTATCCCCTTTCCTAGTTTCCTCTCCGAAAATCACCTATCCCCTCCACCCTCCCCCTACTCCCCAACCCACTCACTCTCGCTTCCCGGCCTTGGCATTCCCCTATACTGAGGCATAGGACCCTCAGAGTAAGCACCAAATATTTCACTTACTAGTTTACACAGAAGGCTCTTCATTCAGCCTTCAACTTAGCTCTTTGATAACTTTTTCCTCAGCCTTGACGGTCATACATGTACACTGCACAAGCAAATGGGCAAAGCAATGGGGCTGCTTGGTTGGCCATGTATAATGGCTGCATATAGTTACAGCGAAAACAGAATCATCCTAAGATATGCATAAGGTAACCATGGTCATTTCTACGCCACAAGAAGACTATCGATGATATAGATAATTAATTAACCAGAGCACCAGTTCTTCAATAGACAAGGTCGAGAAATCCTAGAAAAACTGGCCAAAAGGAAGGGGAAGATCTAGATTTAGAAAACTAAGTATAAAAAGCTGATACCATTGGAATTGACAGAATTATTGGAAATACCACAACGATCTATACAGAAATAACTTGGAAAATCTAAGAGTGGTTAAGTATCTAGACACATATGATCAATCAAAATTGAACCAATGTGTGAAAACCTAGATATGCCTGTGTCAAGCAATCAGGTAGTTGATCCATCACTCACCTTCTGAGAAAAGGCCAGTGTGGCTAGATCCTCTGTTAAATTTTACCAGATCTTAACACTGAACTCTCAGCCCTGTGAGATTGGCTATAATTAAAACAATAAATGTTGGCAAGGGTGAAGGGTAAGTATGAGCAGACAGGGCCTATGTACGCTGCTGCTGGAAATGTAAACTAATATGCACAATATGGAAATATGCAGGGTTTTTCAAAACCCAAGAATAGATCCTACCTGGGACCACTGAGAATATATCCAAAGGAATCAAATAGCCACCCAGTCACCCATGTTTACTGCAGAACTATTCACTACAGCACACATACAGACTCAGCCAGCAGATGATGGGTAAGGAAGATACAGTTTATATAAACAGTTGGATTTTACTCAGCTAAAATAGAAAAGAAATTAGACCCTTTGTAGGAAATGAATGAATTTAGAAATCACCAGGTCAGGTAAAGTAAACCAAACCCTAGAACGCAAATAAATCATTCTGACTATCATATGTGAAATGTCTGATATAATATAATAATATAATACGTTAATATAATATATAAATACAATGTAAAATAGAAGAGGAGTTGTTTGGGAGAAGAAAGAGCTATATGGGAAGGGTACAACAGATAAGGATATCAGAGAGGCAAGAATACAGTCAAACTACATGATATACCTAACAATGATGTCATTATGAGAACTTCCACTTTTGAATATATATATATATATATATATATATATATATATATATATATATATATATATATAAATGTTTTAATTACTCCAGCTCACTTCCACTACTTCTCTAATCTATAAACTTCTGCTAAAATATCATTTGGATATTTTCTTTGAGATATTTTGGATTTATATGCTGTTCCTGGAATCAGCCTACTGAAGAGTCTGGGGGTCTAGGTGTCTTGGTTCAGCCACTGGCAAGTTCAGTCAGCTGGTGTTAGAGGACAGAGATCAGCAAGACCAAGGACAACAGCCAGTACAGCTTCTCCAGAGACTGGAGTAACACAGGGAATTTGAGTGCTATCAGTAACCATAACTTACCTATAAATTATTTGAAATCCATTGTTTGGCCATCTGTAAAATTCCCTTAAGCTTAACAAATCAAACATTTCTAACAGTTTTTCCTTAAAAAGAGGCAGTTTAGATATAAGTATGTTTCTACTGTAAGATATTCTCAGTTCCTTGTTCACTTGCATTTAAACAACGTCTTAAAATATATATACAAACATTCACACATTAAGCGCTAGCTACTGAAATAAAATCGGCTCCCTTTAAGACATAAATGGCTCTTCTTGCATCAGCCACACCTACTGTCTTGTGTGATCTGTGTTTTAGCTTGACACCCTTTGAGCTTCAGGGAAAATAGGGGATTTTTATCACCATCTACACTATTAGGGGTTTGTGATCCTGGATGTGAAAGTTAGCTCATATTTCTTTATCCGATAGGTTCTTAAAAGATCAGAGCACGAGAAGAAATGTAAATTTGGCATATCAAATGATCGACAATTATATTTCTTTATAATACATTCAGGTTCTGTAAAGAGAGGAGCTAACTTTAGCTGAATTCTTAAGACAGAAAAGACACTGGCAGTTTCCTAAATTAGTATAAACCCCAAAATATACAACTTCCTTCTTAGAACCAGGGTTTGTGAGACTTACTTAGTTTAAATGCTGCTCTTAGCCTATGCTGAGGGCTCCTCCCCCACATGCTGCTGTTCCTTTGCTGTAGTTATGGGTGATTTAGTCAGGGTTTTACCACTATGAACAGACACCATGACCAAGGCAACTCTTATAAGAACAGCATTTAATTGGGGCTGGCTTACAGATTCAGAGGTTCACACCTACTCCAACAGGGCCACACCTTCTAATAGTGCCATTCCCTGGGCCAAGCATATTCACTGGGCTCCTCTGAGTCATGTGTGAAATTTATGTTCTGTGCTGACACAGTGGTCATCCTCTTGCTATTTCTCTGTTTGCTAAAGGTGAACTTTGACCATCCTTGAAAAGTTAACACATTCATTAATCTCAGAGTAGAGGAGCTTGCAGAGCTTGGGCCTCTGGACCAGTGTTTCCTAATATGTACAAGTCATGCAATGTGTGTGTACATGCATGTGTATGTGTATGTGTATGTGTATGTGTATGTGTATCTGTATGTGTATCTGTATGTGTATATGTATATGTATATGTATATGTATATGTATATGTATATGTATATGTATATACTGAGTGTGTTCTCCAAATAATGAATAATAGCATTCATCTGAAAATAATACTGTTTTAGTACCAAAGCATGTTGAAGACTCCATGCAGATACACCATCTTTACATGACATCTTTCTGAAGTAACTCATATCCCATAAACCTCACCTTGTTACAGTACCTTCAGAGTCTTGTAATCCTTCTGTGCTAGCTAGTTTTATGTCAACTTGACACAAGCTAGATTCACCTGAGAGGAGGGAACCTCAACTGAAAAAAATGCCTCCATATGATCAGGTTGTAGGCAAGCCAGTAGGGCATTTTCTTAATTAGTGATTGATGAAGGAGAGCACAGCCCACCGTAAGTCGTACACCCTGGGCTAGTGATTGTGGGTTCTATAAGCAAATATGCTAAGCAAGCCATGATGAGCAAGCCAGCAAGCAGTACCCTTCCATGACCTCTGTCCACATCGAGGTTCCTTCCTGGTTTTGGTTCCTGTCCTGACATTTGTCAACTCAGGATATGTAAATGAAGTAAACCCTGTCCTCCCTGGGTTGCTCTTGGTTATGGTGTTCCATCAAGGCAACAGTACTCCTAACTGAGATACCTCACCACTATTTAACTCTAGAACATTCTCATCATTTGGAAGAAACACTCTATGTATTATCAATCTGTCTCCACCTCCCCTAACTCTACAGGAACACTAATAAACATCCTCTCTCTGCATACTCTCCTCTGCTGGGCATTTCACATCTAGAGGGTCACAAAGAGATGACCTAATTGTATCCTTTCAAACAGACTTTCTAATGAATAGAAGATCTTGTTTTGTTTCATTCTCTCTCTTGATGTTATTTCGTTTTAAAGAGTTGCCTAATAAGAGATATAAAATCTACACAAGCACTTATGCTGACTTATTTCCCATTGAACTGAATTATCTTATTTCTTTAGGGTATACATAACCAATCAAAATCATTAAAAGCAAATTATTAATAAACTCTAAACATAATCCATTTAAAGAACATGCTTATTCCACTGCTGATAGGAGTAACTGTTTGTTCAGCAAAATCAGATTCTTCTACCTGACATAAAGAGAAAGACACTATGAAGGCCTAAGAACCTATAGTGCAAGGGAAGCCTTGAGCCTGGATCATCAGTACAGGTGGGAGGCTTGTTCTTATCTCAGGAAGTACAATAGAATTGAAAGAGGATGCTTCCGTGCATGACGGGAAGAGGGGAGGAAACCCCTCATCTTCCTATCTTCATCAACAATGATGTCTACCATATTCACCCAGAGATAGTTTTAGTTTTCCCTTTCAGAGCCAATTGACAGGATCAGAGTAAAAGCATTGTATAAAATTAAAGATGTTGAAACACACCCGTGAACCATGGAAGCAAGTGTGCCCTTGTCCAACTCCATGTCCACCCTCTCTCTGGTTCTCACCCTGCCACCTCTGAGTGAACTATTCTCATGAACCTGATGACCATATCAATGCTTTCCCGATAGAAGAGAGTCCACCATACACAAGCTTTCCCTCCTGGTGGAACACTGTAACCCTGAGAAAACACAGCTCTCTCTTCAGAGGGAATAGGAGATAGTTTATCTGGAGACAAATATGAGTAACCATAAATCTAAACACAGGTATAGGTTATCCCCAAATTATCAATCAAGACAATTTCAAATTCCTTGGTGAAAATATGAGGGTAAAGAAAAGCAGGAAAAACTCTTGCTGACCTCAGACACCATCTCATGGGTTCTTAGCTTTTTGGTTGGTTTGAAGCTAGAGGTATAAATTAAAATACTTCAAAATGTTTCCGCTGATGGTCACAAGAATGTGGGATCAGTCATAGAGGTGGGAAGGGTGGGTAAAATGGGGAGTAAAGTTATTCCAGGAGAGGTGCCAGTTAGGCTTTGTACATAGAACGCTGCACTTCCCCCAAAATCTTTGGAGTTCTAATTAGCAAGGGGCCTTGCAGGAAGTTCAAAGGTTCACCTTATCCCTCAAACTCCAGCTCACAAATGTAACAGTACAAGTTCAGTAGTCAGTTTGCAGTCGCTACCTCGGCATTAACACAGGGTCTCTAAGAGGCACATGAATCCCAATGGACTTATGTGGGACGTAAATTTATCCAGCCCAAGATGCAAACATCTTGGGAACAAGACGTCTAGGAAAAAAGCTCAAGACTGGCTGGCATATTGAGAGGACAACTAATTAACTCTGTATGTCTCTGTTTTCAGCTCCAGAGGGGGCTCTCTGCTATGGGGGGTGCAGAAAGATCAAGTCAGAAGTCATTGACTTTAAAGCATTCTATGCAGTGAGTGGTAATAATTATCCTCAGAGTTAGCATAACATTTAAAACAAAGGCTTTACAAAGTATTACAGGGCAGAGTTTAATTTTAAGGAATATTGGCACTAGGCCTGGGTTTTGAAGAATGACACAGAACTTAGATTTTTATCAAAAAGAGAGAAAATTATCAATTTTTTCAATAATCAGAATGGTTTACAGTGTAATAGACAGAAAGTATCAAAATCAGACATCCAACTCATTCGGTGCTTGAAGGAAAGTGAAGTGTATATGACTCCAGCTTCAGTCTGTGCAGACTAACTCTTCAGGAGGCTCTGCTTAGAGTCTATGGTGCCCTTCCCTACTGAGCAGCAGATTATTCTGTCTGGTAGATAAAAGCTTCAAGACTTCACGAGGGGTATCTCACTCTTGTTTCCAACCCACCCTGTATCCTGTCATGACAGTGCATGCATTGGAGAAGTGTGGTCTTGACCAAAGAAGGGGAACTGGGCTTTAATGTTATAGTGAAAAAGTCTGGGCTACTTCTCAAACCAAGGAGACAGAGAGGAGGGAAGAGTGTGGCCATGTTTAGAACTTAAAACCAACCAACATGGGCTTAATGAGGCCATGAATGGTGTTGCTTTCGGATGAGAAATAGGCTGTTAAGTGAAGGTACTAATTTTGTAGAACAATTGGATTATAGAATATCAAGGTTTTCTGACTTCAGTTGTACTTTGGGGGTTCATTATAAAGTCTCCTCTGTGTGTCTTTGGCTTACAAGAAACTGGTAAGGATGGCATCCCTGCATGCAGAGGAACAATGTAAGGGTGTCAAACCCCCCCCCCCCCCATGATTAGTACCTCTGAAAGGACTGTGAGAGAAAAGCAGCCTGCTCTCCAGGCCATGAATGAAGTTCCAGGCATGAGCAGGTTAATCTAGAAGCATTGACATCATGGGGGGATGAATGGGAAGATCAAGAAAGTGAAAATAACTAAGAAGAACAAATATCCCTTAGCTTGTGGATTTCTATTGATGAGCAAATCCTCATTGTGTGAGGGAGTCAGAAGTCTGGACTTATCCCAGCTGGGTCCTCTGGTCAGGATTTCAACACACTGCAACCAAAGCCTTAGCTAGGGTAGGTTCCCCCACAGAAGCTGGGCTGTGGAAGACCAACTCCCAAGCTTGCTGATACCTCTGTAAGTGTCTTTCTCTTGTGCGTATGATGGAGGAACCCCACTTTTTGTTTGCAGTTGACTAAGGTTCTCAAGACCCCCAAAGTTTCTTGTTTCTTTCAGAGTGTTTCTGACCTAGGTCAACATGGAGACTTGCATAATGACACACACTCACATGGGCATGGGCATGGGCACCCTACCCCCTTTGTTGTATTGTCATGGGTAGAACCAAGTAGCAAATCATAATGTCACACAATAGGCTGGTAGAGAGGTGTGAAGATTCAGAGGTGGCTCAGCCTCTGAACAGAGTGATCAGTATGACCTCACAAGGTCTCCAAAGATTGGTTTGTCTGTCAAGAGATCATTGGCCCCAGTGATGGAGTGAGGGCAGGAAACAAACTGCAGTGAGCTAAAGACAGATGAGGAATGAGGAACCGAAGATAGAATACAACGGGCTGCCCAGATGCTTAGCAATGGAAGGTATAGGGAAAGTAGTCACTGTACGGTGAGGGTAAGGTAGAGAATCCGTGCGTGGTCTTTGTTCTTAAGGTTAGCTCAGGTCTTAAGTGAGACTCTGGGATAACATCAGCTAAATTGGAGAAAATCAGAGCAGATCTTGTTGTTTTGGTTTTGGTGGGACAAACAAAAATGAGGTCATTGCTGTATGGTTACATGCCAATGTGTACACTCTTGTGATGTTTGAGTTACCCCTGTCTCCTACATCCCTGTAAGTAGCCTCAATAATCTTGTTGATTAATCCCATCCGTAAGTGTTTCTCTGATATGCCATCGCTGTCCTATTCAGAAAATGTCACATGGCAGGCATTATAAGAAAGTGGAGGAGACCATGAGGGGGAGGCAGAAGATAAAGAGGAGGGACCTACTGGGAGCTCTCTCTGTCTCTCCCGCCCTCCTTCCATCCCTGCCTCCTTCCTGCTCACACTTGCTTACCCCTGAAGTGAAAGAGGTGCAGGTAAACAGCCTGGATTTCCCTTCCC